>JAODUK010046784.1:0-19761 GCA_027564635.1 Typhlichthys eigenmanni
AGCCCTAGCCCCCCCACCCCCTTTTAACACCCCAACCCCCTCAACACCCTCAATCAGTAGCCACGCCCCCCCCAGATCACGTGTGCATTCTCTGTCTACTGTACCTCCCAGGCTCACAGGTGAACGCAACGTGTTCCAGACCACTGTAACAATAGTGGAGTAAATACATTGGTGAATTATTATTACATTAACATTACATTTACATTTAATAAGATACACATCGGTGCATACTCGAGAACATCGAGTATGCAACACTGGTTCCCGTTATCCTACTGGTGGAAAAAGTTCAGCTGCATCTGAAATCCCCTACTACAGTATGCACCCTACATACTACATGAGCACTCCATATCCCAGGAAGCTCTTGTGGGGATGGTGGCGCAGAGTTGCATTGTGGGTTATCTGGGCCAGCGTACTGTAGTGTCACTTGCAGTTATATAAGGTCATGACCAGTAACTCTTTGATGTACACTAAGGATCCGACCACACTAATTGTACTAATAGATGCTAGTGTGGACATTCAGATGCAGCCATCCTCTAGAACACATGTAGCTAGTGATGTCTCCTTTGTGTGCTGTGATGATGGAACCAGTGCTGAATTAGCACATTGACACACTTTGAACACACTATAAATACCTGTCTGTATATGTTAGTGTGCAGGAGTTTTAACCAAGTATTGAGAAAAGAAATACAAGACTGCCAATAGCAGTACAACCACATATACACACATGACACATGCAACTAAAGCAGACACATACAGCCACTCGCACACACACACACACACACGCACACACGCATGCACACACACGCACGCACACGCACACTTAGAGGCAGACAGTGTAATAAATCATGAAAATCAGGCCAGTAGCGGCTAGCTGCTGATGTTGGAGGCTCCACATGACTAGGAAATGGATCAGGTGAAGACTCCCCGTATGCCTGCCTGACGTTGGGCTCACCAGCTCCTAAGCAGCGGGGGTGTGCGCGTGCGTGTGTGTGTCTGAAGAACACAGCAGCGTAGTCATATTTATGCTGCTTTGAAATGTACTCTATGAGCCCTTGCAAGTGTTTTTGTGCGTAGGTGTGTGTGTGTGTGTGCGCGTGTGCGTGTGTGTGTGTGTGTGTGTGCGCGTGTGTGCGTGTGCGCGTGTGTTACTAAGAACCTTACACATCCTTATAAGGATCCCAAATACCCAAATATGTGTATTTGATATATTTGGGTGTGTGTGTTTGTGAGCGTGCATCCGTGTGTGTGAATGTGTGAACAACCCAGACCCCTATGGTCCATATCCTTGTTACCTGCACACACACACACACACACACGCACACACACACACACAGATCCAGTGTGTGTACAATGTGTGTGTCCATGCGTATCCGTGCCAGTGTGTGCATCCATGCATGTTGGCTGGTGGCTCCCTGGTGTATTTTTGAATGTGCGTTCAATGTTTCATGGCTGGTGCTGGGCTAAATAATGCAGAGAGAGACAGTAAGATTGAACACCCGAGGAGAATGCGAGTACATCTACCGTTGGCTAATTTTCCCTTTGATTTATTACGCCTCACTGTCCCAGTCACAACCAGCTGTGATATATCAACACACACACACACAGCATGCTGTGTTCAATTGGAGTTAGTGTGATCTCCTCGATCATTGAAATAACTAACTCTCCATTTTCTATTTGAATTAAACAAATTAACCAAACATGAATTAACGTAACAACAAATAAACGTAATGGAGCACCAGCTGATCTGGGTGTGAATTGGTGACAGATATAATGTGCTTACAATAAACTGGGCAAACATGGAATGGTGGGGATGTTGCACACATATACATGCACACACAGAGGAATCTATACAGTATAGGTTCACTAGCCAGTGTATGGGCCCCCTAATGTAACATTTTCAGCATCCTTTCTGTCTGGACAAAGCACACAGGAGTGGGATTGATTGACAGAAATGTAGAGAGAAAAGAGAGAGAAAGAGATTGAAGGAAATGCTCATGAATTTATAGCACTGCGTGTACACACGCACAAACACACACACACACACACACACACACACACACACACACCTCAGCCTCCTATGATCGCCTTAATAACAAGAAGGTCGAGAACATTGGGGCCTCATAAAACATAAAAATGCACTAAGGAATCAAAAACATTGTCAGTGTGTGTGTGTGTGGAGGAGGGCTGTATATGCTGTATGTGCACATATATCCACAAGGAGATGCTGAACGAGAGATCTCTTCAATCAATGTCTGCTAGTCTTGCAGTGCTATAGCTGTATAATGAATGTAGGACGGCTCTCAGCGAGCTACACCAGGGAATTGATGCTCCTATCTTAGATTCACCTCACAAAGAATCATCAAAAACATCAAAAGATCCTCAGTTATTGGGTTCTGGCGAGCCATTGGAGGATTATTGTGGAAGTCTTGAACACAGGGAGGTGAGATTAATTTTGCATCGAGGCCACAACTCAATGTGACTGTAGAGAATGAACGATTTTAGATTTCAGTTTATATTCTTTAAAATGTTTGTTCGATTCAACTTTATGCCCAGTTTATCGGACAAAACTTGGCTTGTACCTCTCTGCAACTAACGTCAGAGCGAGGACCGAGAAATTGCTGTCGATTGTGAGATATTGGTACCAAGCTACATCTTTTAAAAGAAAACTGTGGCTATTATTTCTAAAATCATATGAATCTAATTCTTGCATAATTTACACCTGGAGTTAAATGAATGCATTGGCTATTACATTTGCATTTAGATATATAAGGATCCTTTATATTGTGCAAAATGCCATTAATGTCACGCCGCAGTCCCGAGGCGGGGCAGTGCCCGCCGCTCCAGCGCGCTCTCGCACGCGCTCCTCTGAGTACTGACAGCTGATCTGAGACAGGTGACAATCAGGGACTCCCACACCTGTCTCATATGTGGATGATTGCTGTCAGTGTGTCTTTAAAACATTTGTGTTCCGTGCAACCCTTGTGGGTTATTTTGCTTTCATGGCATTGTGTTTTGTATTTTATGTAAGATTAAACCTTTTTGTTATTCCTTATTCCCTCGTTGTTGCCTTGGCCCTTCGAAACATTACAATTAATCACTGTATTCAGCAATGTTGAATTCCTACTTGATACTTATTGACTACTTGAAAATATCTATACATTCTTAACTGAAATCAAAATATCAATATCAAAAACTAAATATAATAAATAAATAAACCCAAATGTTCTCAAAGTTCCCCCGCCTCCCCAAACCAATTAGTGAGAGGCGCGAGACATAATATGCACACATTATTCCACAGAGGGCACAAAGGAACAGTGGGAAACCGCCATTAAGATCACCAATTCAGCTCCAATAATGTGTCCCTAAACCATTTGGGTGTCGCCATCAGAGATTTGACTTGTTCTCAGATCAGAGCGTTGAAGTACATTCTTCACCTCTGTGGGGGTAAAACAGGCTTTGTATAGGCCGAGTCCAGTTCAAAAACATCAGATACTGTGAAAAGCTGATGTTTTCAGCCCAGCGGTGCTGCGACAGCCATTCAAATGACCGAAAGCCCCTGTCAAGTGTGTGACTTTAAAGAAAAGCCAAGGCAGAGGCAAAATGGTTGATGCCACACACAGGCCAACCCCCATTGCCTTGTTGCATTGACGCGCCTTTATTCGACTTTGCGGGTTAGCGCTCCGTGCCGCTGCTCGCATGTTAATAATACGTCTCGTTAAGCTACTCATAATTGGTGCCGTTAAATGCCTCCCCGGCTCATGCCATGATATGGACTGAGGAAATTAACAGCGCTGAAATGACTGCTCCCTATTAGCGCTGACAGTTTGAGTGAAGGCTCAAAGACACAAATGACTTCCTATACAGCTGGGATTTACGACTGGCTCATTGCTTTACCACACCAGTTAGATGCTGGGAAAAACACCAAGAGAGCGGTGCAGTGGTTGTCTGAATGCAGCTCAAGAGAAAAAGTGCAGATTAGGTAAAACCTTCGACAAAACGCTAAATAATCCATTTCATAAAACATATTTTTTTTCCAATCAGAACTGTACTATAATATTCATTATATATAAAAAAGCAGAGAACACTTTAGTTCCGTGGAAATGCATGTGTGTTCCCATGCTCACATCGGTCACTTTACGCAACTCCACTAAAGGCTTACCGTTGTTTTCTGACACTGGATGCTGGAGCTGTTGAACCGGAGTGCGGGGACGCTGTGCATGTTGCCCTGGATGTGGAAGATACACTCGTAGTTCCTCTGTCCCGACTGGGGCTGTGGAAGGTTCTGCGCTAGCAGGGTAATAGGCCTCATCACGCCCACAGGAATATAGATCTGAGTTGAGGCTAATATCTGGGGGCACTCCTAGAGGAGACAGAAAAAAAACACATAAGTGGGAACAGAAACATTAAAGGCAAGCATGAAACCCAGAGTAGCTGTTCAATGTGACATTGTTATTATTGTTATATGGTGTGACACATTTAATGACCTGTGCTATGCTGCCGCCTGTGTGCTTAAACTCCCTGTAGAGATAAATTAATTTGTCTAATCTCATACATAAAGTGACCCCTTCTCCAAGGACTTCTGGTGTATGCAGCACAGAGAGTGTCAGAGACGACTTGGCTTATGAAACCACTTCTCAGCTTTCAAGTGGGCGAAGCTATGCCTCAAAATGCCTGATAGTGTATATACCATCATAAACAATGTATAAGTTGTCACATCTAAGGCGCAACATGTAGTTATAAACACTGGGCGAGTCAAGGTTGTTAAATGCCAATCAAGGGGACAGATATATGCCCAGTAGGCAAATCAGTTAAACCCCAGACACATGACGCAAATCGCTCGTCGAACATCGCTTTGTAGCTGAAAGATGGTCACTAAGGGAGGTTCAAGGCTAGGGATGCCTAGGAATCTGTCTTGCATATTTCCTACCCAAAGTGTCTAATCTGTCAATCATCGAATTCCTTAGCTCCTATTTGTATTCGCCTCAATCACATCGGCCCAAATTGAGAGTAGTTTATATTGATAATCGCACACATATTTCACAGTTATTTCGCCTGTCGTTGCTATCATCGTTCCAAGGTCTGTGTCGATACACCACTCCTAGTCTTTTCCAATGTGGCTAGGTGTAGTAAATGATGCTGGATGAAGCATTTTGATGTGTTCAACATCAAAACAAATACACCTCTCCTGGGATAGTGTTGTGTGGTGTGGTCTGCACCACTGTGTTTGTAATGCCATTTAAAGAGCCATGGCTGTGTAGAGGCACCATCTTTTTATCCAGCCAATGACAGTTGGCTGTAACAAAAACAAGATATATTATGTGCCTAAGGCTTTATGTTTTTGTCAAATATACAAATATCTGAAGATTTATAAAGGAAATTACTGTAAAAGTACATGATACATTAATTTACAGTATGAATGCATATATTTATTTCTATGGCTTATTTTGAAAATTGAAATTGATTTGATATTGCTTACTATTTTTACTATGCTATTATATAGTCAACTATTGCAAGCTAAATGTAAGATAATACACTTTTTGTCTAATTCAACAATAATCTCCTCGCATTTCGCTAGATAAATAAATAAGATGATACTTCTACACAGCCCTGGCTTCATAAATAGTAACATAAATAAAGTGGCGAACACTGCTCACAACAACAAAGCCATAGAACTATGCTTTGCTTCACAATGCATTTCTATGTGTGAGGCCACGCAGCGATACCGTTTTGATTTGAGCTCTTAGTTAGTAAGAATGACTGCCCTGTCTTTAACTGATTCTTATATAGTTGAATGTCGACAGAGCTATTCTGGGACAACATACAGTATTGTGAAATGTTTAGAGATTACATAAATAATTATTAATAATTATATTCAGATTAAATAGATACATATTGGGGTAAATAAAAATAGTAACTATTTACAGTATATAATATGTATAATAGGGTGATAAAAATAGGTTAACTTGATAATGGAAAAGGTTATTATTGCTTCTTTGACGGATGTTAACCGGAAGAGCTTTTTTTTTGACACGCTAGGAAGTAACTAGAAGTTCTTTTTTTTTTTTGTTGCTATGAACGGAGTAATAAGTTTGTCCAATGCCAATTCATTTGTAATGCTGCAGCATTAAGTTCAGTAAAGTGTTTTCGTTTGAACTACACTTCTGGCCATCATTTAGAAGTTTCCACTACACAATATGCAGTACTGTATACTCAAAATAACCAATTATAAAGAAGGCATCTGTTTCCCCACCCTTACAGGTGCAGCAAACCTTTGTAATAATGTGAGATCTGTTCATGTCCAAACTGTCTTGAGGAGGCTTAGTCATGGCTTCATATCATCTCTGATCCACTACATCTGTTAGACTTCTACATGGTACCTTGAGCCAACGTTATCACGACATGTAAAACTGTATCCCATACTGTGGAGATACTGATACGGATTATCTTCCAGTTTTAAACAATGCAGAATTCCTCGTTGCAGTGCATTTTGATGGTTAGTGCGTGCTGTTGATCCGCCCGGTAGCACAGGGTTTCCTCTGGCATGCAGATCGATCTATATTTGGCCAGGGACACTTACTTTGCACCTCATTAATTAAAGGGAGGGAAATGGAATCTTTCAGTGTGGTCAGGGCTAAGTAGCCCACAACGCAGCATGTCCCACATCCTCACTGAGTGTAGGCAGGCAGGTGAAGTGCTTTGCCTATCAAATGGAATGCTGAGTCAGCCAACATAGACATAGACATATACATAAAAGTTGAACGCACACAAGGGGACACTGAACACTGAACACGACTAGCGAGAGATGCATTGTGGGCTGATAAGCAGGAGTGGCAGGTGTGCGAGTTATGACACTGCGTCAAACAACACAACTTTATCCAGAGATCTGGCACAGCTCTCCCTCTGTGTAAATGTACTGCGAGCGTGTGTGTGCGTGTGTGTGTGTGTGTGTGCGCGTGTTGGAGCAGAAGGCAGTTGGAGAGTGGACAAAACAGGAGGAGAAGAGGAGGTGAAAGGGGCTGAGGCAAGGTCACAGGAGTCACACACTCGTTTATTAAAGTGGCGTTGGAAGTCAGCTGGGTCAGGTCCCTGTGCAGCCAACACAGCAGCCCAACGTAAACACACACACATGCATGACACACATACAGTGCATACGCACATACACACACACACACACACATACACAGACACACAGAACACGCATACAGTGCATACACACGCACAGAACACGCACACAGAACACGCATACAAACACTGGTTAATCATCTTCAGTACTATCACATTCCCAGAGGGACAACACACACACACACACACACGCACACGCGCACGCACGCACACACACGCATGGCCCTCCAAAACTCAATCTTGCCCTGCGGCTCTACTGAGTACTAACTTGTACCTTGTTTGAAGAATGTCTGGAGAGGGTTTTCAAGCAGCCCAGGGGCCAAATACATCGACACCAAGATCAAAAATGGGTTAAGGATTTCTCCTGCAGCAAAAAAAAAATTTCTGCGTTGATCTTCCAAATTCCAAACGTTGAATTTAAATCTGCCAGTCAAAGACTGTTTAAATGCTCTGCTGTCCTTTCTATTATTGTACTGATACATTTCAGTGACATACTGTGAATGGCTGGGGTAAAAAGCAGAGTGCTCAATAACAGAGTGCCCAATAGGTTCAATAAGTTAATTGGTAATTTACATTATTTCTAGCTTACTATCTAAAGTAAATAAGGAAATGCTCTGTCCAAAACTGTTTAAAGCATTTTCAAATTATACTTGGAAGAAAACAAATCATCAAAACAAAAGAGGCCAACCATAATTTGTCCCTATGCTAGATAGCCTATAACAGCATAGTAATTATAATGTCCTATGTCAGATACACACTGTAGGGCAGGACTACTGACACCATGTTTAATTCAATAATTACGTTTTTAAATTGTGGCATTGTTCTGCATAATAAAACCAAACAGTAATCTAATAAACTAATAATACCAGCTCCTGTGGTGTGAAAATAGCTAAAATATTAGAGAAAGACCACATTTCTGTGTTAGAGGTGAGTTGGTAAAATGGGGATTTTTACTTGACATAAATCCCATTCTGCCTCAACAACGTCTAGACAGAGATATTCCTTCTCTCTGCCACCACCCTTTTCAATCCTCATTACTCGCTGTCGTAGGGGTGACATCACACCTCCGCTGACCTCAGGGATGAGGCGGGCAATCGGATTGGTTGCTGGGTGTCACCCTTGTGGCCACCTGACTGAGGCGATGACATACTCAGAACATGATGGATGAGGGAGTCTCTGTGTGTGTGTGTGTGTGTGTGTGTGTGTGTGCGTGCTCGAGAGTGTCTGTGTCTGTGTGTGTGTGTCAGGGGTCACATAATGGCAAGGGACCACATGGTGTTACACTCCACTGAACCGTTTCAGAAACACTCGACCAACACACACACAATAAACTTGACAGTAACAAAAGAAAGACACTCTGATGAGATGATAACGTCTCCCCAGACGAGGAGAAAGCAAGGGAAGGGTTCTCCCGCTCCGAGCTAATACATTTATCCCCCTGGAGAATCTAGCCACACATACACACACGTTTCCACAACACAACATAACTTACCCTATAGGTCATTCTAGGTTGGTTCCCTGTATTCAATAAACCCTCAGACATGTCATAAGCTGTATTTAAATAGATCTCCTCAAACACTAGCCCTTGATATATCCCCTAGGCAGCTTTGTATCTCTCGTTCGCTTTACAGTCTCATACAGGAGGCCGTTACAAATGGGGCCAGCGGGATTTGTGAGACCTTTGTGAGACCACCGACTGGCTGTTTTTGTTATTCTTCAAATGGGCTGCACCTCTCATATTGTTGGGCTGTGGATCTCTCTAACACAGGTCAAATTATTAACAAACACTGCTGTTTGTCTAACCAGCAGTTCTGGGATGGCATTTAATGTTTGGAGGATGTAAGAATGCAAACCAGATATGTAAAATGTACTGTACTGCAGCATTCTCTGTTTTTGTTACAGTAGCGCTTAGTCTAAAGGTCTTAGCACCTAAGACAATTTGCTCCAGGATGTAAACTGATTATATTGACTTTACAGCCCAGTGACCCTGGCTTATTAAATCATTTGCTCTTCTAGACACCCTAGTCAATCAGAATGAGATTGGAGGGATTTATTACACAAATCAAGATAGTAACATAAGATGTGTTAGTATGTGGGCTTCTTATGCTAAACAACCATAGACAACAACTATTTACCACTATTTACACTTCTAAGAGTTTATCTGTTAATTATTTCAATATCTAATTAACGTCAACATGGATAAGCCATTAGATTTCTGGCCTTAAAAAAAGGTCAGTGTTTCTCACAGCATCCATCATAGACTAATTAAGCCAATCAACAGCTAACCCTTCTTTCAAAACCAACACTTCTATAGCATCATACAGTAACTAGGGATGTCACGATACCAGAAATGTAGTAGTCGATGCCAATACCAGTGAAATCCCACAGTTCTCAATACTCATTTAGATACCTTGGGGCGAAAAAAAAGAAGACAATTATATATTTAAATATGTATTGTGTTTATGTGTATATATATATATAATACAATATAACCATGTACTTAAATTAGGCTCTAATTGTTTACGTAGCCTAAGAAGGCCTACATTACCAGGACG
This sequence comes from Typhlichthys eigenmanni, assembly GCA_027564635.1. Classification (NCBI taxonomy): domain Eukaryota; kingdom Metazoa; phylum Chordata; class Actinopteri; order Percopsiformes; family Amblyopsidae; genus Typhlichthys; species Typhlichthys eigenmanni. The sequence continues at coordinate 9,678 of JAODUK010046784.1, forward strand.
GGTAAACATTTACCAGGATCCCGGTCAGCGCTCCGGAGGTATATCGTCAAGCGCGAGGCGAAAAGGCGTCGGTTAAAATGCATTGTAGTAAATTACAGCATATACACGTGAATGAATGTTTGCACCGCAAATATGCAACGTCGTCCTACATATTTTTTTTGCTACAAGGCTGATTTTGTTTCACTTTCGCCAGGCGATTATGTTTGGAACTGTTTACTTTTTACTCAGCCGGTAAAATCTTTGCATAGATTACGGTACTGTTTTTGTGAATGTATTACTCCCTGATTATCCGCCTGGAACACAAAGTAGCCTACTTGCTGTTTTTCTTTTCAACGAGTGGAGGCGGAGCTGCAGCTACACTTCCACGGTACCGTACGCGTCCAGGTTGGATTTATGGTGCCTACGGTACTGTAGAAAAACGAGTACCGTCATGTTTTCAGAATTTTGGCATCGACTTGGTACCGAAGTATCGGTTCTCGTGACATGCCGTAACTACAGTAACTATCTCTCCCTGAGGAGAGAGTGCTCTTTTTGCTGATGTCATATGATAATGGGTGATTGTGTGACTATCTGGACAGCTATCTGGTAGAGACAGTAAAAGAAGTGCATGTTCCAGATAAACATCAGCCAGACAAGCAATTGAGACCTTTAACAATGCACACTCCCAAGTGTGTGTGTGTGTGTATGTGTGTGTGTGTGTGCATGTGCGTGTGACCTAGCCTGTGCAATTTACCATAGAGTCAGGGTCAATCTCTATCCACTCTGGACACAGGTTTATTCAATGTATTCTATCCTGTCTGGTGACAGAGATGCTAGTTGTTGCCATGGAGTGCCAGAGAGAAATTTGATCAAGTGATATGTACAGTATGAGTTACCTATTAGCAACTATAATTTTTACCTCAATTGTCCAGAATTATTTGCAGCTAACAGACACCACACACCAATCTTGGAATAATGTATTAACTCCAAACATAAGGCATAAGGTTTTGCCTGAAAAATCAAAGACATCTGTCAATGTACTGTGAAATAAACAGTACGCCATGTTTGTTTCTCCACCAATTGTCCTTCACTCAGGTGCTGCCAACGTTGCTTATAGGAAATTATTACAACCACAAATGTAAGCAATGTCAGACACTGGAGAAGGAATGGATGAAAGTTGCAGCAAATAGAAAAAGAAAATAGCAAACATCTAATCTAGCTAAATCATGAGCAAAGAATAATGCTGCAATACTTGGTTGGAGCTTTCCCTTATGACATGCTGTAGCCATATTGGATATCGGCTACATATTCAGTGGTACCAAAACTTTTAAAAGTTCTCTTTGCGAGACCTGCTTAATATCACTTCTTCTCCTGTTGCACGTTTCAAGCGAGAACGTTTCATCTATTCTGCTCAAATGAATCGGGTCCCCTGGCCTCTGTCTCAGGTGGGGAGACCAGCATCCCTGATGCACCCCACTAGGAGCTCTTCTGTTTCATAAAGATGCTTTTGAACTGGGTTCCAAGCCTTTTGGAGTGTCCACCCACTCTCTCAGCCCAGGGGTTTATTTGCGGGAGGGGAGAGAGAGGCGGTAAAAAGAAGATAAAACAGTGCAGTGAATCTCTGATGCTGATACGTATTAATAAATGTATAGGTATAAATGATGCCTCGTCTTCATTGCAGTGATGTTCGCCCTCTTTTTGCTTTCACTTACTTTCACATTCAGGGGTTCTCAGTGTGGCGTGTGCATCTAATACAATCTCACCTCCAGAAGTGGTTCTAACCTAAGCGTTGCCCCAGGCAAACCCCCCGCTGTGACTCCACTTCATAGCTGCCACCCAACAGCTCCATTACAGCTTGATATAATGCCACCTTACAAGCACAAACATTCAGTTTTGTAGTAATAAATGCCCTTAGAACTTGGTAAATTGAACCTCTACTTCCACTAAAAGGCAGAACATAGTTTACATGCTTTAAATGTAGTGTTAATTCAATTTTCTACAAATATATAACAATTAAAAATAAGAACATTATTATAGTAGTCTAGTATTAACAAGAAAACATAACATGACCTTTATAAAAAGAAAAATAATTTAGTTTGTTTGATTGAATGACATACATTCAACAATTATGGTTATCGTAAAGCAATCACTTTTAAAGTATGAGATTTTATATGATTACAAAAAAATGTGTGAATGGTGTTTTGTTGTATTTGTAAAGTGATCTTGGGTTTTATGAATGGCGATTTTTACATTGTTTTTTTTGTATTTATATTAACAATAATTCCAGATTTGTGAATATCCCTCTTCTATGGTGTAAATAGTATTTGAAATTAAGCTTTTCATTAATTAAACTGTCATAATAATTTATAGAAGACAAGAGTGTCGCTTTAACACACACACAAAAAAGGTAAAACAATAAAAAAAAAATTGTATTTTAATAATATAAATAATATTTGATAATAGCTTATATGATCTGATTCTATGCAATATTTGAACTCAAACCTCCAAATAAATAAAAAATAAAATAAAAATACATAAAACCCAACTTTTCATATTTCTACGACTGATGTAACAGATTGAGCTGATTTCATTACGTGTTCTTTGCTATCATTTTTATTGATTTGACAGCTTATGGTTTCAATGGCATTTAGGCTGTCAGGCTCCAGTAGATGCAGACATTAGCGCTGTTCTGTTGACCTGGCTTGATGCCTCTGGGTGTCTGTGCCAGAGTGCTGGCTTCACCAGCATGACATTTTCCAATAGTGACTCTAAATATCTGCAGGTCATAGGCTATCAGTAAGATTTACTCCACATAACATAAAGAAAGCACCGTGTAGAGTGCACTGTTAGTCCTGACCTACAATGTACGCGTTGTGGTCAGGCGTCTATTCATGCAGAATGTAGGGCAGATAGCGTTAGCTTAATGAGATGAATTATTCAAATCAACTGAAGGAGATGAGAAGCAAGGGCGGTGTCACAACCTTAGAGTATCCTTTCATCTGCTGAATGGTTAAAACATCTCTTCCATTCCTCAGCCCGGCCGTTCATCTCCTTTCATCTCTCTCCTCTGCCTCCATCTGTGTTTTCTTGCTTCCTATATGTCACACTCTACTTTTGTTTAACTTCATTACTTTCTTTCTAAGATGCACCTTTTCCTCCCCAACACTTGCATGCATTTGCTAGGCATCATGTACAGTAAATGGAATACATAGGATTATACTGGTTTTCACATTCAACATAAGCTATGTTGAATGTGAAAAGACACCATACTATATTCTCCTACTGACACGTATTGTTCATCTAGCAAATATAAACATCAGATTAAGCTCATATCTTGTACATAGTTTTACCTGAACCATTATTATATGATAGCGATTCGTATTCAAATTATAATATAAAGAATGCTAGCTGCAGTGATTTAATGTGTATTACTCCAACCCAGGTCATGATAATGAATTATGTGGACCAAAGTAACAGCAATCTGTGATGTGTTATCTGTGAGCTACACTTTCAGATTTTAGCTAGATGGTCAATACTTTTCAGTAGCAAAAAATAAACCGTTTTTTTTAAAGGTTGTGAATAAAAAAATATATAAATGTACACCTGCCTTATCTTTTAAACTGGGAGCCACATCATACACTCTGTCAACTGTTAGGAGAAGGGGATTTATATTGTATTTTTAAAGCTTTGTGAATTGTTGCTTGCCAGAAGGAGATACAATCCCAAGACTTTCTGCCATAAGAAGGATGAACTTTCTTTGAAAGTAGCATGCAATATTTTTTAGAGGATTTTACACCTATGTAATGTGATTATATATGTTACTCCTCAAAACTTTTCACCAATAAGATGTTTTTTCAAAAGATAATTTTTTTTTCTAAATTAACTTGAGTTCTGTTAAGTACAATAAACCATCCACTCAGAAAACCATTTTCCTTCTCTCTTTTGACCTGGCTTACCACATTAAACATCTCTCTCTCTCTCTCTCTCTCTCTCTCTCTCTCTCTCTCTCTCTCTCTCTCTCTCTCTCTCTCTATCTCACACTCTCTCTCGCTCTCTCTCTCTCTCTCTCGCACACACACACACACACACTCTCTCTCGCTCACACACACAGTCTCTCTCTCTCTCTCTCCCTCTCTCTCTCTCTCACACACACACACACACAAACACACACACAGTCTCTCTCTCACACACACGCACACGCACACGCACACACACACACACACTACTCTCCTATCCTAGATTAGTAGCAAGCAGATATTCTAGCCCCAGTCTGACCAGCCAGACAACCAGAGGGAGAAGGAGAGTTATCTGTGTGCCAAGCCCAGCCATGGAGCCCCTAAGCTGGGTACGACAGTGCAATGGAGCAGCCTGAGCTCCATAATCCAAAACAATGCCTGGGAAGCTGTGACTATGACAAGCAGGGGGTCAGAGACCAAAGCAATGGGTGTGTGACTCCTGCTAATTGACTTGGCCATAGAGCATATGAAGGAGTGGCTGAATTAGATCTGTAACCTCATTGGGCAGGGACGCAAAATACACACCCATATGGGAGAAAGCTGTCAAGAAAGGTGACTGAATGCAAAGACACCCGAGTGTGTGTGTGTGTGCGTGTGTTGTGTAACAGTGTATGTTAACAGCATGTTAGAGTGTGTGAAAAGTATGTATTTGTGTGAGAAAATGAACTAAACAGTGTGGTTAAAAGACAAAAGCATGAGTCTTTCCATTCATGCTGTGTGTGTGTGTGCATGTGTGTGTGAGTGCGTGTGTGTGTGTGTCCGTGTGTGTGTGTCCGTGTCTGCGTGCGTGCGTGCATGTGTGTGTGTGTGTGTGTGTGTAGCCAAGTTAGCCTTGTTAACAGAAACATATGAGCATCCGACTCATGAGGGACCGACTCATCATGCTGATTAACTGTCTAATTAGCAGTGAGAAGGCTAACACCGATGCACATGTATATTGTATACATACTGTACCTTGGCTTGCATACATGTGGAGGTGCTAATGATTATCAATGACACTAAGCTACAGAACCACTGGTTCAGTCCCCTGTGTACTAGCAATAGCAGCGTAAACTTCAGCAAAGTTAGCTCTACAGCACAGCAGAAGGAGGTCACCCTCACTAAGGCAAAGAATGAGGAATGAAGAATTAAATGCAGGAATGAACAACAAACAACAGGTAAAAGAGGACATTTGAACTAAAACAAAACCGAAATAATAAAGAAATAAGCATTAAACAATAAAGACAAAACAAGTCAAGTTAAATTATTAAATGTGTTTAATTCTTTAGCATGAGCGATGAAGAAAGTGTAGATATTTGAACAAAGCAAACACACGCTCTTACGGAAAGTGTTCCCTCCTACCTGGCGCAGACCTCTGGTTCATTTTGAATCTATTGGACAGCGCTGAACCAATCGGCGTTTCTACAACAGTTTTGATCGCCTCATCTAGCTCTACCACCATTTCCAAACGCTAAAAAATTGATAGCAATAGTGAGGCGGAGCAATGGTAAGAATGTACAGCTACAGTAGCAAACCCCTGAATTTCAGTTTATTATCTTCACTGACCTTTATATTAAGCCAAGACAGAGGCTGAAGCTACTATAGCCGAAAATATGTATTTTACAATGTGTGGTCACTAAGTGTACGATGTTGTGAGCATCTTTCAAACATCTACAAAAAAAAAAACGAGTTTCATTCACAGTGAAACTTTGTGACATTTTTGATTGAATATATACATATAAAACAAGCCAATACATAAATACAGCACAATGTTGGTATTTCACTTGTATTAACTGTATTTATTGCATCATGTGTTTTTCATAAATCTGGATAAAGTCATTCCAACTGACCCAACACCCCTGGAGGTTCATTCAAATCCACCTCTCAAACAAAACAAGCATCAGAGCGAAACTAATCTGTTTGTCTCACTATTTGTTTGCTTCATTGTTTGTTTTCCTCATTGTTTGTGTTTATGCTCATTTCTGTTGATGGCTTCCTCAAGTGTTGCTCCGACTCTGGCAATTTTCTGCCTGGCCGCCTCTAATGTGCCTCTGCTTATCTGCTGTCACAACATTGCTGAGTTATATAGATTTACTGTACATATGCACAAAGAACTTGACAACAATAGGAGAGTAAATGTTAAGAATAACTCATTTGAATTTAAAGTAAAAATCTAAACTGTACTTTTACCAGTGTGTATGTAGGCCTAACGCATTGTAAAATTAAATATTGAAAATGTCTGACATTGAGATAATACAGCAATTCAAATATGAAATGATATCAGCCACATTGAATATACTGTATGATAAATGTATTGCAGCAATGCCAATCTGATAAGGCAGGCGAGTTTTGACTATTGAATAAAAGTGCTTTCATTTAAGCATAGATTAAAATATATGCAAGTGGAAAACTGCCTCAAAATCTAGCCTACTGTATACGGTACATGATTCAAATATGGTTTGTTGAATGCCTTGAATAGCAATAAATCATGTAAAAAAACCTCTGTTCTCAATTACTCGTGTTACAGGAACCATGGCAACACCTGCACAAAAATGTAAGAATAACCATTACACACCAGTAGAAAAAAAAGAAATATATATATATATATATATAATAAAAACTTTTTTTTAGCTAATGATTTTTTTAGCTAGTGCCTACAGAACTAAATGGCACACGCACAATTATACAGCAATTATACAGCTATGACACAGAGCGACGGGGGATGGAAGCAAATGCAAAAAGTAAAAACAACTTGGTTGGGATGACGCATATTGGTCATTTACAGATGAATGAGGACAAAGCGAGAGGTGGGGGAGATATGGCTGAGTATGTCGAGTGAGAAAGGGATATATCTCACCTATTAGTCTGCAGAAAGAGAGAGAGAGAGACAGAGAGCTACAGAGTGTCCCAGACAAAATGAGGGATAGTGTTAAAGCCGGGCTCTATAATTGGATGGTGGAAGGATACCTCATGACCAATTAAGAACATAAATGAAGTGCAGCGTTCGGGTAGGTGAGTAGGGAAAGGTGTTTCTGCTCTGAAGCTCTAGACATAAGGGTGACTAGGGGTGGGAAGACCGTTACATGTACATGAGTGTGATGGTGAGAGATACTAGTGACCTGGAAGAACTACTTGGGAAGGGAGGAAGGAAGGGAGAGAGGGAGGGAGGGAGGAAGGGAGGAAGGAAGGAAGGAAGGAAGGAAGGAAGGAAGGAAGGAAGGAAGGGAGGGAGGAATGGAAGAACATAGATATTAGTGTTAGGTGAATAGATGTGTGAAGAGAGGTGTTGGAATGGAAGACAGAAGGCAACGACGGAAGATCAAAGGAAGAAACGGTCGTATCAAATATCGATATTTTTGATAGTATTGTATCGAAGTCAGACATTTCAGTATCGTGACAACACTAGCGTCACGTGTGTGTGTACGCACGCATGGCTGCAGATAATATCAGTGAGAGTGGAATGCATCTAGTTCAGCACAATTAGCAAACATTTGTTTTCAGGTTAAGAGTTTTGTATGCCTGTTCACGGTCGTCAGAGAGAGAGAGAGAGAGAGAGAGAGAGAGAGAGGGAGAGAGGGAGAGAGGGAGAGAGGCGGGGGAGAGTTTGGTTTGGGCGAGTGGAGCAACAAGATGAATAAGGGTTCTTGCCCAAATGCAACGTTTGGATTTGTAGAGCATGGTTCCATTTGCATAACCGCTCAGCCCAGCTTGTTTGTAAGTGAATAAATCCTATGCTGCTTAGAGTACAACAGCTGCTACCGGGCCACTTGTAACATCACTCACACACACACACACACACACACACACACCTATACACCTAGCGGTCCCCTGTACACCGTGTGTGCTGGTGTGCTGGTGTGTTGCTATCCCTCACCCTGCATTCCATTGAAGTTTATTTATTGGACAAGCCTAGCTGTCAGATGGCTAGCCTGTAGCTAGATAGATGTGTTTGCTTGGCCGGTACAGCTAATAAACTGCACAGAGAAGACTATGGAGACTACGGATGGGGCACGGCATCGTGTCTGACTTACCTCCGAGGTGTTGACACGGCCTTCTTGGAAGGAGCAGTCCCGTGCGTCCTGTGTGCACACGTGCCGATATTTACACCAGTGGCAGGGGAAGTCTCCATTTACACACGACAGACACCTGCGGGGACAAATATGAGACTGCATTGACGTTCCCATTCCCATGTCCAGGCTGTTTCCATATTAGAGCACACACACTAGAATACATGCACACAACCTGCCCAGTAAAGCCTCTATAAGCCACACAGGTGTTTAAGCTTTGAACACCCTCTCAGGTTAAGTGGAGACATTCTGTAAAGCTGCACTGAATATACGCAGAACGACGGCTGCAGTTGTCCCGCCCTAGAAGGTGCAACAAATCTGACGTGGTAGGGCCAGGTATGTGTCAGTCAAGTTGGGGGTGTACACACACACACATACAGAGTCCTAAGAAGCGGTCTGATAAGCCACGTTAAATCAGTACACATGTGGGTGGACAGGGAGATCAGATGTTCATGGCCAAGAGTTAATACACAAGCCAACAGTGTCAAATGTTTGTGATAACACTGGAGAAAACCCATTGAAACGACAGGTGGAACCGAAGCCTCAGACATGCGGACGCTATTCAAACTGCCACGGTCTACACGCTGAAAGCCACCAAGAACGGAGGAGGAAAGGATCCTTGGAGATGCAATCCTGCCTTCATATTCTCCATGCTCAGAGGCTTACAGTGAACTAAGCTGGCAGACCAAGATAAGCCTGTTTTTCTATATAATGTGTCCTTCTTCAGAGTTCAGGATGCAAATAAACACAGCACATCTAAGAACATGGATTGCCAGACACACACCAGGCTGTAATATCTGCTTAGAAATAATGAGGTTAAACCCATAGGTTAGCTTTGCGTGTGTGCTGTGGTGTTGACATTGATAACAGCCACAGTTGGAATACTGACTCATTCTTACCATAATAAAGGAAACACTAATCAATTCTCCAGTGGAAACCTAGTCCACTAATACCTAACTGAATTGTTATACAGTATGTCCATTCAGTATTAGCTTTACAGATCCCATGTTTTTCATGTATTTTGCATTTAATACAAGCTTGCAAGAGACAGATGAATCAATTTATTTGTAGTGTGTTTGCAACCCTCTACTGTATAAGAACATGCCATTTTCTGTGGGTGGTAATTTTATGTTAATTAAGCACTGCTTTGATTGGCTGCTCCACTGGAGAGTTAGGTGAATGCATGAGAGCTTCCCTTCAATGGGAACTATGACAGCATACACACAATAGCACTGCAGTAGGAAACAAGGAAGTAATAGGGAAAATGTTTTAGCTTTCACATTTTACAACCTATTATATATGTGGTGCTTTCTGTACATACAGAAGGGTAAAAAGAAACACATTGCCCTTTAAACTATCTTTAAGCTAAGGTGTTTCATTTAACACTGGCTTCACAAAGGCATGATAAACTTGACACTGTAGTCTGTAGTGCAGTAGTTCGTGGTGGATAATCAATGCTGCTGAATTTCCTCAGGGAGAGGGGAAGGATTGAGGTTATGCTAACAGTCTTATGTGTGTTTGGAGGGTGGAGAGCTAGTTCCTCCTTGCTATTAACCCCAGAGTGTATTGATTCTCCTGCCCAAGGGACTTAGGACCAAATGTATGCACAACACATTGGCACAATTGTGAAGCGGGAGTATATGCACATGTGGACACAAGTGAACATGCAGGCATATACAGTTAGACGTGCTTGCAAAACAATACACACAAATCACACATTTATATGAGTTTGCCTAATTCCTCCTCAGTGGAGACTTAGAGCAAGGCTGTCAATGCCTATACGTCAAGCTGTGGTGGCAGTTGGCTCAACTGCTGCAAAGTAGTCGATAGAATCCCCTGCCATTTAACAAGGCCCAGAATCACAGCAGGGCCATGCACCTTTTCATCTTCACTATTAGCTATTGTGCTAGCCAGGCTAGATCAATGAAATAACTAATAGAAGCACAGCAGTCTTCTGTGTATCGTACATTTAAAGAATAGGGCCAATCCTTGGCTGTGCACAACATGCTTATATTTCTATATATTCTATATATATTCTATATA
>JAODUK010046795.1:0-19760 GCA_027564635.1 Typhlichthys eigenmanni
GACCTCTACATGCTTTGTAAGTAGGAAAACCTGCAAAATCAGCAGTGTATCAAATACTTGTTCTCCCCACTGTATGTGTGTAAATGAGAAAACAAAACTACTAAAAGTCCTCAATCATAAAATAAACCACAGCGATAACTTCGTAATTGCTCATTAGTGTAGGCTGTAGGTTACACACAACAAGGTTTTGTTTAAATATAAAATTAGTTTCCTTTTAGTGAAAAAAATTAAGTGTTATTTTTAAAATGAAATAATTACAATAAACTCTGCATCAGTCAATTAGACTAAATATACAGTACTAGAGCTAGAGATAGCCAGAAATGATGAATGACCAGGAAAGACAGACAACAATTATGATGAAGAAACAAGGAAAGAGAGAAAAACAACAAAGAGCAAAATATAATGGAGACTCCAGGAAAAACAGACAGCAGACAGACAGACAACAAATAGTGATGGAAGATAAACAGACCACAAAAAGACTTAGATGGAGACACCAGGAATGACAGGCAACAAATTCTATACAATATTATGGAGAAACAAGGAAAGTTAAATATTATAAAGACACCATGAAAAACAAATGGTATGCTATGAATCAACAGGAATAGATACAGCAGTTGTTACCGAAACAGAACAGTGTTCAATCAAAAATTGATCAGTAGAATAATGCATTTAAGATATAGGCCTATTTTGCGCTTGAGGTTCAGTGGGTTTGTGTCTCTGCTCAGAGTAATCACATTCTGGCAGCACCGGATTCTCCCTGTCCGCTTGTGCCGTGTTAAAACAGTCAATAACTTGTGCTTGTGTGTGTGGTGGGGCCGGCAGGAGGATTATAATTAATATGCGATGACGCCATCAATATGCAAATTAGTGCATGACGTCAACTGGCGACTTCTAGCCATTTTGGAGCTAGTGCTAGCTACTTTCATTAGAAGAGTTGGCAACAATGCTAACAATGCTCGAGCTACAGAGCTTGGCTTATTTTAGCAACCTGACTTTATACAACAACAAATGTCAACCGTTCAATATTCATGCAGACAAAATAATACTGGACACTTACAAAATAGGGTGAAAAGTGTAATATTCAGGCATGCAAACTTGTCACCTTTTGGCGAAATTAGCCGTTTTCAATCCAAAATAGGCCACTTATGTGACTCGTGCAAATCCGATGAATTTTTATTTTCGGGAGGGGGGGGGGGTGGTTGTGTGTCTCGAGAGCCTGCCAGTGCCTTCTCAAATTATCTAAAAGAAAATAGAAATGCAGTGGAGCCAAACGCGCTTCGACTTTCAATTAAAAGGCATCAAGCTGCATTGTTCTTTTCTACAAACTGTTGCAGGGCTGTTTGTTTAAACATTTGCACGTACGGTCCCTATTTATATAGTTTTTTGGTAAGGTCGCACCTGGCGAGTCGACTCTCCCGTCGTCACTGGCTTGGCCTGCATGATCCTGGTAAAAATGAGCATGTGCACTGTTAAAATACGAGTCAACAGGCGCTCCAACAAAATTAGTGACATTTTTTTTGGCCAGCAGAAATTAGGCCTACGCAATACATTCATAATATTTATAGGTCTAGTATTGTGAATGAAGATTATAACCATCAATGTAAATGATACCGGTGTCAGACCCTTCCTTATCCTTAAGTCTAAACAATTAATGCAAAAGACAACTGGTGTAATGTTCGTGCACCAGGGCAGGGTAAATCAATAGTTTAAGATAACGTTTAGCTAAGACTACTATCTTCATTAGGCTAATATGTTTTAGGGCGCCACTAAAACGTAGGCTAAAACGTAGGCTAATTATCCTGCATGGAATTTCACTTTGTTTAGGCGCACACCATGATATCTTGTATCTATTTGTATCGACACCTCTCTTAACATTAAGGATGACCGCAAGCTAGTGTAGTGGCCAGCACAGCTGTGCAGGGCTGGTCACTGCGCAGTGGTTGCTGGAGTTTCAAGACCTATTGCTGTCCACGCAGGGCCTTACTAGGATATTAGGTTTTTGGCACAGAGCAGATAAAGTATAGTTGTGTACCTGGTGGGGCTGCCATTTTAGTTTATGTGAGCGTATAATTTATAACAAGCAGTATGGAAGAGTGTGAAATTTCCAGATCTGTATAAATAAAAAAAAGAGAATCCTGTTCAATCAAGTGCAAATAGGAAGACGCGTTTTACAGATAAGCCTATATGTCAGGGACCCAGACACGTGACAATCTTATGCACATCAATAAACGAGAAGCATCTACTGAGAAACGCTGCTGTTATTACTGTAACAACCATTAGTAACAACCACGTCAGACGTAAATCTAAACTACACTTCACGTCAATGGCTCATAACATGGCGGCTGAGGTGGTGTCACATTTATCAGAGCAGAACAGACTCATAATGCGTAACAGATCATTTAATTAACATTATATAGTGATAGGAATAATTTTCTATCATAAAATCATAGACCAGTCATTGTTGGATAGCGTTGAATCAGGAAAGCAGGCTTTAATAATACAATGGTGCGCAGCAAGGGAGAAACGTGTGGTTTCACAAGTGAAAGTTACACCAACACATTTCTAAGGTAACAAACACGTTTTGCAGTTTTATACAGCATAGAACAAAGGGGAAACTGTCATTGCCACCCCCATAGGTAAATGTTAATTTGGTTGGGTGCAGTGTGAGTGCAGACTTTTGCTGCTTGAGCTGCAGACACAGCTGGACATCAGGGAATACAATGACATAGCCATATCCTCCCATCCAGTCTGTAGCTGGGACAAATGCTGGGTGAGGTTGAAATGGGTGATACATGTAAATTAAGTACTGTCTTTTGTTTGTGGCAAATGGTACATTTAGGCATGAGATGCAAAGAGCATAAGAAATACATCTGAAATGGTAAATTTAGTATGACATGTCTGCCAAAGGCAATAACCATAATTATTAGTTGAATAATCAAATCACATTCCTTCAATAGCTAGGTGGGCATTTTTAAACCTACTGTTAATATATCGGCGCATTCTGGGTCTGACATGGGTTTGTTCCATTCCTTCGAGATGTCAACTTCTAACGGGAGCATTTCATAAACGTTGCGCAGCAAGGCAGATAAACAAAACTTTGATTTCCTTTTTAAGGAAGATTATTAGCCTATAGGTAGCCTAACTAATTTCCACTCCCAAATCTACTGCAATTTAAACTCCCCACCTTGTACTTTCTGGATTTTTCCTTATAAAAAGGATAAAAATGAACCTGTCATCATCCGCGATGTTCTTCTCACCGGATAAAATGGAATCCATATGTCATTCAGACGTAGTAAACAATGGCTTATAACAACACATTTATACCAGGCAAAGGCAGAAAGCCTCATACTTGTATTTACTTACCACCACAGTCATTTAGGATTGAGATTAGTTTGCCTTCTGTAACATACAACAACAAAACAACTGGAAATGAGTAATCCTTTTACTAAAGTAGGTTGTAAACTTCGATATGGACGTGGGTCCTTTTTCCATCCTTCGATAAAATATTGAAGATTTTTAGGATGTATTTTGGGTTTGTGGCTCTGTAGTTTCATAGGTGCCCTCTTATAATCAGTTTATATCACAAAACAACATATATGTCATTCGATTCAGGAGCCAATAAGCTTTCGAAAAATGGGTGACGTCAAATTCGACCAATCAGACGTCAATCTCTAAATCCACAGTCTTAAGTGTTGGCATTCTTGGCTTTACAGGTCGCAGATGACATGGAATGGAAGAATGCAAATTATCATTGGTATATAATAGAAACTTTTGACTCTGAATGCATGATTAGATAATACAGTATATTATTGAAATACAATTAATAATAATGAATAAAAGATAATATTGGTATCATTTTAGAGGTAATTTTATTCATAAACTAGTAACCAATTTTCAAAAATGTTTCTGTTGATATACAAATCCCATACATTTTATTAGTTAAATTAATTGGTTTTAAGCTTTAAACATATATTCATCAGATGTTGTACTGTAGTCCTATAGTGTAATTTGGTTGTAGATGGATTATTCCCATTAATTATTCAGTCATAAAAAAACGTTGTCAGGCGAAAATAAAAATAATACATTTATTCTGTATTTGAGCTATAAATATTCTAGAACTGTGTCATCCACATGGAATATTCAACGTGAATTGAAATCTCACAGAGATCGTCTACATTTTAATACCAAAATATGCTTTCTAAGATTATCATAACAGCAGAAACAAAATGTAATGCATGGCCATGTTTTTAGGTAAAAAGGTAAAAACCATTGAATATGGCTTGGGGCTTTAAGATTGTGTAAAGCAGACATACATTTGTGTTTTGAGTTTGTCACCACAGAAAACGGTAATATTAACCACCCAGCCAAATTTGAATTAATAAAAAAGTCGGCAAATACATAAAATTACGTTTCAAAAGCGTGAAAAAATAAAACGAGCATTATCTGTTCTCAAGCGTGAATGGGTGTCAGCAGAAGGCACTGTAACCACACCAATTGCGTGTTCTACAGTAAACTCCATACTGCGGTGTTGTGCCAAAAAGATATCCTCAGCCGAACATTTATTGGAAAATGTAGGCATGCATTTTATGAGTTGTGTTTGCACTTTAAATAGATGTATACGGGTAAAAATAATTAGATTGGTTATAATATAAGGGTGTGTGCGCTCTCGTGGGCAGAAATCAGTTAACAGACCACTTTTTAGCAGATCACTTTTTGGCATGACACCTGCAATGAAGGCATAGCTCTCAGTCTGTATGCTGTTAAAGGACAGTGAGTGATTTAGCTATGTAATTGTAGGCTGTTGAAGGACAGTCAATTTAGTAGACTAATAACTTGCATTGGAGCAGGATAAATACTGAGCGAATTCAAACGCTCTCTACGCTTTTATATCTTCTTGTTACGGGGAGGGTTAAGCAAATTGGAGGAACATCTATACATATATTGTCTCCCGTTTCTGGCCCTCCCAAAAAATCCTGAACAGAGAAATTATGTTGTTGTTGATGAAATACAGTTTAACGGTCTTACTATACAATACAATACTACATAGTTAACAGTGTTCTCATATGTTTAAAGGAATGGATTTCTTGTATATATTAAGTATTTCCAAGTAAATCTCTATTTGCTTTACACAATTTTTAAAAGAACCCATAATTACCAAGTACTAATTTAATGTGTTAACCTCAATGGTATAAGAAAACATTTTATTTTATGTCAATGCTCTCAAACATGTTATAACTATATAAGAAGTAAACTTTTTTTTTTGTTCTAGTTAAAATAATTTAACTAGGCCTACATACATGAAACTAACTTGCCCCAAAAACAGCTTGATTGAGCAAGTGCTAGTAGTGACTCCTCACCCTCTGTTGTCCCAGGTCTGTGGGCAGTGGTTAACAACGCTGGTGTGTCGATGTTCGGAGAAGTGGAGTTTACTTCCTTGGACACTTACCAGCAGGTGTCAGACGTCAATCTCTGGGGAACCATTAGAGTCACCAAAGCCTTTCTGCCATTAATCCGCATAACCAAAGGTAATTGTCTACAAATCTGATATTTCAAAGTAGTTTTAAGCACGTATCAAATTTACTTCTGGGGGGGAAATGACTATTAATAAAGCCATAGTGAATAGTCTGTATTTCACATATGGCCTCTTGCTGCCCTCATGTGGTTGTTTGGTGTTACTACACCCACTTTCAGTCAAAGTGGCAAATCTAGGAGACATTTTAGGCTGTCCCAGCCGTATCGTTAGGACTTTAAAAATTATTTTTTTCAGATTTGAATCAAGGAGCAATCAGGAGTCTAAAAAGCTATGAAATCGGATATTTACACAAGTTGCCTAGGGTAAGACAGAAAAAGAATATTCTTCAATAAATCCGTAATACAGGAAATGTAAATATTAAAGACATTTGTCCTTATAGTAGCATGATTGTCCACAAAGACCTGCATCATTTAACACCAAGCTCATAGATACAGGACAGATACTATAGTAGCTGTTGACATATTAAAGCTGAAATGTTCAATTGAGGACTGTAGCACCCCCTATTAAGCAATCTGGATAAAACTTTTTATACATGTTCATGGTCAAGTCTCATGACCATGAGACCAAGTTTCATGGTCATGAGACTTTGTTACCCCTGCCAAATTCAGCTTGAAATCTGAAATTTTCGCTTTGCCACCGAATTTGTTTGTTTAATAAAATCAAAAATCCACAAAGGTAACTTTATGAGGCTTGGTCCAAAGAACACCTCTACCAATTTTCACAAATATCAGACAATATTTGAGAGAGAAATTAGAATAAAATTCATAATGGCGGAAAATCTATTGAGACGCATTTTTACATCGCTAAAAGTAAACCACGCCCACGAGGCAAAAGTTATGAGCAAATATGCAAGCTGCAAGCAGCCATGAACAGGCCTAGCCTAATCAGAGGCCGCAGAGGCACCAAAGATGCATGCCAGCGGCACGAGAACTGCCTACCAGCCTAGGAGGACCTCCGCCAGCTTTCTCGTTAAGTTTGGTTTGAATCGGTCAAAGTGGAGCAGAGATACCTCCACTTCCTGTTATGCTTCACCACCGACTTCTAAAGCCTGTCATTACGCAACCGTTTAAAAAATCACAAATCCACAAAAGTAACTTTATGAGGCTTAATCCATAGAACACCTATACCAATTTTCACAAAGATCAGACAGTATTTGAGAGAAAATGCAAAATGGCGGAAAATCTATGTAGACGCATTGTTACTTCACATGGTGCATTGGATTCGGGAGGTCCTGAGGAATCTAATGATGAAATATTTGAATATCAGTTAAATATTTCAAAAGATTTTAGCAGAAACGTGAATTTGAGCAAATTGACATTATAGGGGGCGCTGTTCGGAAACTACAAAAGCCATTGCCATTTAACTTCTTGGGACGGGTCATTACACTGAGAGTAGGTGTCATGTCAAGTTGCATGTCAATCGGATGAGTCGTGTCGAAGATATAGTGTTACTTCCTGATTGGCGGTTTTTGATAGTCGTAGGCAGGGCTAATGGTAGGCCATGCCCACTAAAGTTATTATCGGTCAAGGGGCATTAAACTTGATGCAACGTTTCTCTACTCTGCACTGAGCCTAAATAAGAATAAGATTATCAATACCACCCACCATCTTTGAACAGCGCCACCTATAGTTTTCAAAACTTACAAATGTAATATCTCAGGAAGTGTACATCAGATGAACTTGAAACTTGGTATCAACCTTCAGACCTCCAATCGGTTGAAGCTCGGCAAAGATATAGGCCTACTTCCTGTTTAGCGGCTTGGCGGTCAACTTCGATAGCCGGTTGCTAAGTAACGTTTTTGAAAATCAAAAATCTGAGAAAGTAACTTTGTGCGGAATGGTCCAAAGAGCATGTCAATATAAGATTACGCATTTTGACGCCACATGGTGCGTTGATTCAGGAAGCTCTAGGGAATTGGGATACCAGGTTTATACATTTCCATCGCACGAGGCAAAAGCCTGACCTTAGCCTGACCTTTGACCTTTTGAGATCACCCCACCAAAATAAGTGTTGGAGATGGTGAGACCCTAGGCTACATGTGCCAAAATTCACAACTTTTTACCACACAGTTCTAGAGGTTTCCATTGACTTCAATGACAGAATAATAATAAGAAAAAGAAAACGTACCAAAACAATAAGGGCTTCGCCACATCATGGCTAGGCCCTTAATAATAAAAAAACATACAATAACAATAAGGGCTTCACCACTTTGTGGCTAGGCCCTTAAATATAGCTGCAAGCAGCCATGATCGGGTCTAGCTTTGTGCAAGGTGGCATTGGCAGGATGACCTCCGGCGCACCCATTGCAGTTCATCCACCGAATTATGCATCAATTAGAAGAATTAGCAGGTGCAGGAAAGCCTCCGGCACACCCAGGGCAACCCTAGCAGTTTAACCACCAAGTTTCGCATCAATCGGAAATGCAGTTTGTGACCAGATTTTGGCATTATAGAGGGCGCTGTTCAGAAACAAAAGGAGCAATTGCGATAAAACTTCTTGGGTAGGGTCAGCACACTGAGGAGAGGTCAGCTGTCAAGTTTCGTGTCAAATATACAGCATCACATCCTGATTGGCAGTATTTTATGGCGTTATAGGCATGATTAATGGCAAGCCACGCCCACCAAACTTTTGAGGGTCAAAGGGATATTGGTCGGAAGGGCTAGCTGAAGTTTCATGTAAATTGGTCAAAGCATCACAAAAATACAGCCCAGAATGTGAATGTTATTGCGCCCCCTAGTGGACAAATGAGTCGAAATTGAAAGAGGGGTTTCAGACTAAAGCACCACTTGTACTTGCAATGTTTTGTGAAGATCGGACAATCCTGTCACAAAATATTATTCTTTAAGTTTAAATAGGCCACGCCTCTGAATTTAATTGGCTGATTGTAGCCAAACGACTTAGTTTATCAATATTATTTTAATAACTTTTAATAAAAATTGTCTATAGATGGTCCTCGCCAAATTTGGTGAAGATTGGACCTACAGCCTAGGACTTCGTAAAAGTATGTTTTTCAGAAAATCCAAGATGGCAGAAAACCTATCCTGACGCAATTTGACGTAACATGGTGCGTTGAATTCAGGAGTGTCTAGGGAATCAGTAAAGACTAGTTTTGTAAATTTCCATATCACAGTTCAAAAGTTGAGATTTTATGTTACTTCAACTTTTACCTGTTGGTGGCGCTATAGGGAGCAATGGACCAGGATGAAAATTAGTCAAATGGGCACCTCTACATGCTTGCCAAAATTGGCCACTTTTTACCACACGGTTCTAGGGATTGCCCTTGACTTCAATGGCAGAATAATAATAATAATATAGCTGCAAGTAGCAATTAAGGGTCCAAGCAAACAAAGCGCAAGACGAGGATTGACCACGCAAGCCAGAGAGTAGGCCTGGCATTCGGTTTTTGCATTAGGCAGTAATGAGCGTTTAAACAGATTTTCCAAAACAGCTCCCCCACATGGCCGATCGGCACCACAGGCCTCTTCCTCATCTTGTTCGGACCATGGACACCAATTTTGGTTACAATCGGGCAAACAGTATTTGAGAAATGCTCAAACATTTACTGGTTGTTGGGGGCCTATAAGACTTTATACTGATCAAGTTTCATGACTGTCAAGCATTTTTAAAGGCTTTAATTAACAGATTGAATTTCATTGGCCCGTGGCGATCATATGGTTTAGAATGCCGACTCCCTATTTATTGGAGTACAAGAACCTATTGCACTCATGCAACTCACCAAGTTTGGGTGACATATATCTTTGCATTGAGGAGTAATGAGCCTTACAAGTGCCATTTTGGAATAGCGCCCCCACATGGCCGAATTGTTTCAAACACGGCAGGCCTCCTCTGGTCGTCCTTCCGAACATGTGTACCAAGACCTCACTCACGTATGGAATGGCAGCTTTGCCGCCATTCTCAAATGGGTGCCATGGACAAACAATTATGTGAATCAAAATTCTTTTAGGTGGCATTTGTTGGTCTGAAGCTTGGTCCGAATATCATATTTGGCAAGTTTCGATGAGATCGGACAAAATTTGCGACAGATGTAGCGTTTGAGAGTTTTTTCACAATATCCAAAATGGCAGAAAATCTAGTTAGGCGCAAATGAAAACGGCCTCTTGCAAAGTTGTTCAGCACTTGGTCATGCATCATCTGACTGGTTTCATGTCTCTAGGCCAATCACAGCCTAAGTTATAAGCGTTTGAAAATCGCGACTTTAACCCAGTGGTGGCTCTAGAGGCATGAAGACATTTAGAGACACCAAACTTAGATTTTCTTGGTTTGGCATGGCCCTCTATTGATGTGCCAAGTTTCAGAAAAATTATCCAGTAGAAGTCTGTGAACTTGCGAAAAACAGCGGAAGAAAGATGATGATGATGATGATAATAATAAAAGAATTACAATAGGGTTCCCGCAGCTTTGCTGCTTGGACCCCTAATAATAATAAAAAAACTGAAAATTACAATAGGGTTTCAGCAGCTTCGCTGCTTGGACCCCTAACTAAAGCTGCAAGCAGTGTTTATAGGGGTCAAGCAGACAGCACAGTCTGATTGGATGACCTCGGAGGAGGAAGGAAGAGAGGCCAGAGGTAAGGCGCAAGAGGTCAAAGATGTATTTTCCACATAGACACTTGATTGTCTTTGCAAGGGCATTAGGTGTTGAGGTCTGACAGGACATACATCTAAAATATTAGTCCTGCTCACACCCTCTCCTTATAATATGAAAAACTGAGCCTATATGTCCTGGCCCAATGCAGAACCTGTGTAAACCAGTTAAGACACACAGTGAAATTGATTAGAATAAAGATTTTGATGGCTATATCACAATTCTGTAAGAGTACTCTTTACCGAGTCCAAAGACATGTCTAAGTACTCTCTATGACAAATGGTTAGCGAGTTACAGCCTTTTAAGCTCTGAACCAATCAGAAACAAGCATTACTAAAAGTCTCAATCAACGATAGAGCACTCCCTACTAAGTCAGAATATCTGACATATTATTCTGTATGACCAACAGTTAGAGAGACATAGCTTTTCAAGCTCTGGGCCAATCAGAAACTAGCATGGCTAAAAAGCACAAAAGGATAATAGAGGACTTTGTACGGAGTCCAATGATGTGCCTAACTACTTCCTACGACCAACGGTTGGTGAGTTAAAGCTGTTTTAGGTCTTGGCCAATC
This sequence comes from Typhlichthys eigenmanni, assembly GCA_027564635.1. Taxonomy (NCBI): domain Eukaryota; kingdom Metazoa; phylum Chordata; class Actinopteri; order Percopsiformes; family Amblyopsidae; genus Typhlichthys; species Typhlichthys eigenmanni. Next base: position 10,711 of record JAODUK010046795.1, read on the forward strand.
AGAAACGAGCATAGCTAAAAAGCACCAATCAGGGATAGAGGACTTCCTACCGAGTCCAATGATGTGTCCCATCTACTCTCTGGGAGTAATGGTGGGTGAGTTATAGCGTTTTAAGCTCTCTGCCAATCAGAGACAAGCATGACTAAAAAGCAAGGGATATAGTAGACTGTTAAGAGAATTCCCTACCAGTGCCTATGATGTGTCTCATTACTCTCAAGGACCAACGTCTTATCAGTGCTGCTTACTAAAAAATCTAGTTAGGCGCATTTCAAAATGGCCTCTGGCAAAGTTGTAGGGCATGAGAAGAGCTTAACATATGACCCCTTGATGGGGTCTGTAGGTTAAAACTGGCAGGAGATATGCCCGTTTGAAAATCGCAACTTTGAGAGATTTAATCTCAACATGATATAATTTGAGATTTTTCCTAATTGGGTGAATGTCTGCCAATCTGCCAAGTTTCGTGCAAACGCTGCATGTGGAACATGCCGAAACCTGAAAATCCGGCGGAATAATAATTTAAAAAAACAACCATAACGATGGTGGCTTCGCTGCTTGATCCATAATAATAATAATAATAATAATGATAAGAAAACGCACAATAACAATAAGGGCTTCGCCACTTCGTGGCTAGGCCCCATCACCCCACCCCATCCATCACCTGCCTACCCCCTACTCCCGCCACCTCGTTGAAAAACAGAGGGTGACACCCCACCTCATCCATGCTACCACATTCATACCGCACCCTGTACAAAAACATGCCCATTCCCACAACACTTCCCCATACAGACCACCAACCCCTCTCACCCTGTACCCCCCATTCTCATCAACAGACCATACACTCCCATGCCACCACACTTCTGCACTACCCCCCTAAAACACCTCTTCCAACCACAATCCTCCACCCCATACAGAAACTTAGCCAACAAACTTATTCTCATCGCCATCCTCCTCACATCAACATAGTCAACCCACCCGTGGTATACTCCCCCACCAGTACATCGTAAGCCACCCTCACACCCTTCCCATCCCACAAAAAGGTCACCACCATCGCCTTAATTCTACCCAACAACACACTCGAAATCTCCAACACCCCAACACATACACCACCTTAGCCAAAACCAAAGCATTCACCACCACTACCTTTCCATTCAACCTCAACCTACGCGCCCTCCACAAATTCAATATTACAGCCATCTCCCCTAAAACACCCTCCCATGTCCTGCTCACCGCCACCTCCTCATCCTCACGAATATACACACTCAACACTTTTAATACCCCATCCTCCACCCTCAGTTAATCTCCCAACCCCCCCTTGCCACGCCCCCACATACATCACCACCGACTTCGTGTAATTCAACCGTGCACCCGACGCCCTCCCATACCTCTCTATGCCCTCTAACACCAGTAACACGTCCGCCTCCCTCTTCAGTGACAGTGAGATCATCAGCATACTGCTGCACCAAATTCACACAACCCTCCCCAAATCAATCCCCCTCGCCCCTGTGCTCATTAACAAAAGCGCTAAAGGCTCCACCACCCAACTATACAGAACCAAACTTAAAGGGCACCCTTGCCTGATGGATCTGTGCAACTGAAACGTGTCCGTGAGAATCCCATTAATTTTCACCCTACTGCGTGCATTCCCATACATTAACTGCAGCCACCCAATTAACCCCTGCCCAAAACCCATAGCCTCCATGACTTTGAAAAGAAAAACGTGCTCGACCCTATCAAACGCCTTGTGAAAATCCACACTCAATAAAATCCCCCCCTCCTCCTCTTTCCCCATCACCCTCACCGCATCCCGTATGGTGGATGTACCCGTATGGTGTCCGTGATATCCCGCCCCGGCACACCATACACCTGAGTGTCCCCCACCACCGAACCAACCACCCTCTTCACCCTGTTAGCTAACACCTTCATTAAAACCTTGTAATCTGTGTTGAGCAGTAAAATTGGACGATAATTCCCCAACTCCGCCCTCGACCCTGTGCCCTTATAAATCTATGTGATCAAACCCTCTCCCATATTCCCTGGCACACTCTTAGACATCAACATAAAATCAAACAACCCCTTCAATACGCCCACCAGGTGCCCCTTAAAACATTTATAAAACTCCCCTGTCAACCCATCCACCCCCGGATTCTTCCCTACCGACAACCCATCTATTGCCACCCCAAATTCTTCCACCGTGATCTCAGCATCGCACATCTCCCTGTCACCCACCACCAATGTGTCCCACACACACCCCAACACACTACTTATGTCCCCCTCATCGACCCCCTCCCCAGCATACAAATCCAAATAAAACCCCTCTGCCACCTCCAACACCCCAACAAAACTATCCACCTCCACCCCGTTCTTATCTTTCAACACCCTAATAAAGCCCTGCTCCTGCCTCCTCCTTTCCAACCCTAAAATATACGCAGTGCACCTCTCCCCTTCCACTACATGCTTCATCCTGCTCCTCACTATAGCTCCCCTACACCTCACCCTCTCCAGCTCTCCACACTCATCTTTCAACCTCACATACCGCTCTACATCATACCCTTCGCCCCTCTCCAATTTCCCCAACTCCACCTCCATTCCCTGCCTACACACCTTCTCCCTCCGATCAACCTCCCTGGCACTCCTCCACACTAATCGCCTTAATTGCCTCCTTCATCCGACACCACGCTTTCCCCACATCCATCCCTGGCACACCCCTCCCCCCCAACACCAGTATCACTCGCTCACCATAACACACATCAGACCGCCCCTCTCTCACACACACCCACAGAGAAAGTCAGCCTGGTATGGTTGCTCAGCCCCGCAAAAGCACACCCCACCCTACCAATCCTGTCCACAAATCCCCTCTGACACCAACACTAAATCTATCCTCGACTGTTTGATTAACCCCCACCACCACCACCTGCATCCTTGTATACACCAAACCTCCCGGTTCCCTGGCCCTCACCACATCCACCAACCCACCACCTCTTTTCACCCCCTCAAGCACACTGTGTGACACATCACTACAAAAAACCCCAGCAGTATCCAATCTACACAAATGCAACCCCCCCAACCAATATACAATTCCCCACACACCATTTCCCCAAGGTGCCAAAAAACACCCCTCGGTCAGCCGCATTATTCCCCGCATACACATTCACAATCCTATACAAATCACCACAATACATGAAATCAACAACCACCAAACACGCCTCAGTATCACTATGTACATGAACCACCCCCCGACACACCCCTTCCTTACCAACACTCCCACCCCTCTGGCAGCACCCGGTCCATAGCTTACAAAAACCTCCCCACAACACCGCTGCTCTACCTACAGACAGATAACATCATCCCAATGAGTCTCCTGAAGACAGACAATGTCCCCCACACACATGTGCTCCACCAAACCAACCTTCTCCTACTCCTCAAACCATTCACATTCATAGATACAATACACACCATTGACAAAAAAAAATAAAATAAATACCCAGCCTCATCACGCCTTCTTACCTGTAGCCTTCCCCCCTTTCGGCTCCCTGTCCCTCATTCAGCGTGGCTGAAGAGTAGCACCCAAACCCAGCTGCCTCCTCACCTCAATGTCTACCCCCCTCCTCCGTTCTCCCTTTTAGCTTACTTGAAGGCGCACAGCCAGATCCAACCAATCCACATCCACCACGCTCACAGCAGGTCCATTACACACATCCATACACTCAGCCCAGTCAGTCACCACCACCGCACCCCTACCACCCACGGAAGGACCCACCTCATCTAAATACAACGTTCTCCACGCCGTGCCAGGAAGGACCACTAGGGTCCAGTTGAGACTCCTCCACCACCGACTCAAGTCTGCTGATACCAGGCCCCCCCTCCATGCTCCCTACGTCCATCTCTCCATCTTACACCGCCGTGTCCACCAGGGCTCCCCCACCATCAGAGACTCACAGGAGCCCGACAGCACCTCCAATGACTACCACCTGTGCATCACCCACGTCGCCATCTCCGTTGGCGCCCGTCTCACGCACATCCAGATCGTCCGACCCCGACACACCACTCAGAGGAGCAGCCCCCAGAGCCACCCCCACCGGCTCCCCACACCCAACAGCAGTCCCACCCATCCCCTTGGCGAGCAACATACTCAGCCAGCTTCGTCTTCAAAAACTTAAAGTTCCTCTCCCGCCCACACCCCGCACAAAATGAACCACACTCCCGTGCGTAATGCCACTGTTCATGGCAACGCCGACAAGTGAAGTCCGGACAGTCTTTGAGGACATGGCCAGGCTGAATACATAGCCGGCACACACGCACCTTACCGTTGTGGACCACCCGGAAAAACTCCCCCCCCTTCAGTGTGGAAAACTTGGTGGAGTAAGGCAGTGACGAGATGCGGTCCCCAAACTTAACTTTCATAAAGTAGGTACCATCTGAAACAGAAATACCTGGCCAGACCTTCCTTCTGATTGCTGACGTTAGCGTTAGCCCCCACAGCACTAGCTTGTCCCGTATAGCTGCATCATCTACGTACACAAGCAGGTTCATGAAGGAAACCACTACCTCCCCTCCACACACTTCCTTAACCGCCACCATACAGCCTTTAAACATAACCCCATCTACCAGTAAATCCTTGGCCGCCCCAGTCTCCACCGTGATCTCATACGGCCTGGGAGTGATAAATCTGCACCCAGTCACCACACCACACAACCATTCCACTTCCTTCAATAGCTCCATCATTGTAACGCACTCCTCACCCCCAATATCCACCACCAAAGTGTTAGCCTTGGAGTACCTATTCACCACCGGCACACTAGCAGCAGAAGTGGCTCCAGAGCTAGCCCCCAAGCTAGCACTAGTGCTAGAAACCACCTCCGCCATCACCACACCAAACCATTCACAAACTCGCAAATAAATGGAGGTCCTCCTCAGCAGCACCTGCTGCTTACGGGGTAGGAAGGCACCCCCTTACCCCACCCAAACAATATAATCCAGAAAATCGAGCCAAACAAAAAAGCCAAAGAACAAACCAAACAGTCCAGAGCGCACATACCACCAGCCACGCAGTACTTCCGCACAAAATCACATGTGAACTCCCAAAATCCCGCGAGAATGCAGCTCCGCCATTAAAGCTGCTGGCACCCAAACATTCTATTGTTGCATTAAAAAAAAACAAAAAATTCAAGACCACTGAATCCTCAGTTTTACACCATCAGATAAAAATATGATTAATATAGGTAATTCATGAAATGTCTTTATTAAAATCTAACAATTGTGATGTCATACACATGTATTCTGAATAATATGTTGATTGGACATTCTGAGTATATAATTTAGCACATTTGAAATTCATGTCCTCATAACCAAATTTTCACTTGGTAAATAAACTATATGCTTTGACTAATCAAAATTCTTTGAACAAATTTTTGTCAGCATGGTCTGTAGATGCTTTATGCTAAATTTCATGTGAATCTGAGTTGCAGTCTAGAACTAGTTGATCAAAGTAGGGTTTTCATACATTGTGAAAATGCAGGAAATGTGACTTGTAAAAAGTCAAAATTATAATGAAACTTGATAAAAGTGCCTTGTAGAAAACATAAGAAAGGGGAGTTTTGAATTTAGGTCCAGTACTTTTTGAGATATGGGCTAAAATGTAAAAGTGTATGTTGTAGCGCCACCTATTAGCTATTTGTCCCAATGTTTTGTACCACCCTTCTTTGTAACATCATAGATCTATTTACCAAATTTCATGTCAATTTGACGTTCACAGCGGAACTTACATGCTTTTGAACTTCGATTAGAGGTTTAACGGCAATATCGGCGAGCTAGCTAATTGGCACTTTAGGAAATATATGCAACTGGCCAAAGGTATAACTGAACAAAAAATGTTAGTTATATCTTTAAATGTTCTTGAGATATTGACAAGTGGCAATTGTAGCGCCCCCTATGGGCGAAATTTTGCGAAATTTGGGTATCGTCTGAAGATTTTCAAAGAAAATGTGCATGTAAAGTTTCATTATGTTCGGACCATGGGATCAGAAGATATAGGTCAATTAGTAATTGTGGGCAATTCTGTCAAAGTTGATTTAGACATAACTTTGGAACAAAGTGTTAAATCAAAATTCTGCAAATAACTTTTTGTTACCGTGGTCTCTGATGTCTAACAAATTTTGTGAGATTTGTATGAGCGGTCTCAGACTATTTCATTTTGAATTAGCATTCAGTTTTTTGTGAATTGTGTTGAAAGGAGACATTTTTACAGCAGAGGACCAGTGAAGAAAATATGCAGAAGACTTGAAAGAAATTTTGAAAATGGATCTAGACATTTTGGAGTTACGTGTCAAAAGGCAAAAGTGATTGCTATAGCGCCACTTATAGGCGCAGTACCTTGAATTTGGGGCTCTGAGTAGTGGGGGCAATTTGTGGTCATGTGGTGAAGTTTGGTGTTTTTGGGCCTTACAGTTTTGGCTGGCCAAACACTGTTAGCGGAGAATAATAAAAAATTAAAAAATGGGAACAAAAGCAATAGGGCTCCTGCACCTTCGGTGCTTGGACCCCTAATAATTAACAGAGCAAAAACAATAGGGCTCCCGCAGCTTCGCTGCTTGGACCCCTAATAAATATAGCTTCAAGCAGCCATGGTCGGGCCTAGATTTGGGCAAGGCGGCATTAGCAGAATGAGATCTGGCACACCCAGTGCACCCATAGCAGTTCACCCACCTGGTTTCGCAGCAATCAGCAAGTTTGGCAGGGTCAAGAAGGACTATCACACTCAGGGCAACCCTAGCAATTTTACTACCAAGTTTACCATAATTTGGCATATGCAATTACAATGAAACTTCTTGGAAAGGGTTGACACATTGAACAGAAGTCGTGTGTCAAGTTTCATGTCAATCGGCTGCATGACATGAAACTTCATAATTGGCATTATTGATGGAATCGTAAGCATGGTTACTGGAAAGCCACGACCACCAAACATTTAGGGTCAAAGGGTCTTGAGTCTGAAGGGCTGGCTGAAGATTGTCAATTGGTCAAAGCATCGCAAAAACACAAACAAAATGTAAATGTTGTTATTACGCCCCTAGTGGATGAATGTGACGAAATTAAGAGAAGCTCTTTAAACCAGGTTGCCACATATGTATTTACAAATGTTTGTGAAGATCAAACATTCTTGTCTTAACAAATAATTCTATGTTTAAATAGGCCACAAAGTGTACATTTATTTCCCGATTGTTACCAAACGGCAATATCCATCAGCATTATTTTATTATAATTTATTAAACATGACCTGTCTGAGCCACACCAAATTTGGTGAAGATTGAACTAATAGTCTAGGAAGAGTTTGTAAAAATATGTTTTTCAGAAAAACCAAGATGGCGGAAAAGCTAACCTGACGCATCGTGATGTCACATAGTGCGATGGATTGAGGAGAACCTCAGAAATCTACTGATATGACATAATCAATAATCTGTTTAAAAATGTAAGTTATAAGCAGAAATGCAGTTTGTGACCATATTTTGACATTATAGATGGCGCTGTTCAAAAACGAAAAAACATTTTGATGAAACTTCTTAGGGAAGGTCAGCACACTGAGCAGAGTTCGGCTGTCAAGTTTCATGTCAATCGGATAAGGCCTGTCAAAGATACAGCATCACTTCCTGATTGGCAGTATTTGATGGTAGGCGTGATTAATGGCAAGGATATTTGTCGGAAGGGCTATCTCTGTTTCATGTAAATTGGTCAAACCATTAAAAAAATACAGCCCAAAATGTGAATGTTGTTATTGCGCACTCTAGTGGATAAATGTGTCGAGAGAGGGGTTTCAGACTAGGGCACCGCATGTACTTACCATGTTCATGTACCATGAAGATCAGACAATCCTGTCACAAGATATTATTCTTTAAGTTTAAATGGGCCATGCCTCCAAAATGTAATGGATGATTGTAGCCAAACGACTTATTCTATCACCATTCTTTTAATAACTTTGGATAAGCATGGTCTATAGATGGTCCACCCCAGATTTGGTGAAGATCGGACCTACGGCCTAGGAGGAGTTCGTAAAAGTAGGTTTTTCAGAAAATCCAAGATGGCGGAAAATCTATCCATCCATCCATCCATCTATCTTCATCCGCTTATCCAGAGTCAGGTCGCGGGGGCAGCAGCAGCTCCAGCAGGGGACCCCAAACCTCCCTTTCCCGAGCCACATTACAAAGCTCTGACTGGGGGATCCCGAGACGTTCCCAGGCCAGTGTAGAGATATAATCTCTCCACCTAGTCCTGGGTCTTCTCCGAGGCCTCCTCCCAGCAGGACATGCCTGTAACACCTCCCAAGGGAGGTGATCTTGTTATTTCGGTCATGACAATCGGCCGAACCCTCCTTTCCAGCGCCTTGGAGTAGACTTTACCAGTGAGGCTGAGTAGTGTGATACCCCTGTAATTGGCACACTCTGGTCCCCCTTTTTGAAGAGGGGAACCACCCCAGTCTGTCACTCCCTTGGCACTGTCCCCGACTTCCATGCAATGTTAAAGAGGCGTGTCATCCAAGACGTCCCCTCGACATCCAAAGCTTTTAGCATTTCTGGACGGATATCATCAACCCCCGGGGCTTTGCCACTGTGGAGTTGTTTGACTACCTCAGTGACCTCCCCCACGGAAATTGATTATGATTTCCTATAAGCCTCCAGCTCAGTCTCTATCGCAGAGAGCGTGTCAGTCGGATTCAGGAGTTCCTCAAAGTGTTCCTTCCACCGCCCAATTGCCTCCTCAATTGAGGTCAACAGTGTCCCATCCTTGCTGTACACAGCTTGGATGGTTCCGCGCTTCCCCCTCCTAAGGTGGCGGACGGTTTTCCAAAAATACTTTGGTGCCGAGCGAAAGTCTCCATGGCTTCTCCGAAGCTCTCCCACACCTGCTGTTTTGCTTCTGCTACAGCAGATGCTGCAGCCCTTCAGGCCCGTCGGTACCTTGCAACCGCCTCCATAGTTTTCCGGTACAACATATCCCGAAAGGCCTCCTTCTTCAGTCGGACGGCTTCCCTGACCACTGGTGTCCACCACGGTGTTCGAGGG
>JAODUK010046806.1:0-19760 GCA_027564635.1 Typhlichthys eigenmanni
TCGAAGTGATAATCGATTAATCGAAAAAATAATCGATAGATTAATCGACAAAAAAATAATCGTTTGGTACAGCACTAGTTTAGATCACCAGTAATAAAAAAAACTGCTTATGTATTTAATACATACAGTAGATGTAGAAATATGTATAAATGTAAATTTACTGAGAATACATTAGTATACTATACTTACTATAATGTACTACAATACCAGACTAAATCATACTTTAACAAAAATTGTACACACATTCTTTGTATAGTACTGTATATTTTCTAGCATATAGAAAATAATATTACTATAGTAATAATGTAGTCTACATTCATATTATTACCACAAAGGAGCAACATTTTCACCCACACAGTTTTGCTGCAGAAAAGGCAGAAAACACAGTGATATTACAAAAATAATAAATATAATAATAAACAACAAAACAAATATAACATGTTATGTTTTAAACCATGCTTAGTGAAACAAAAAGATAAACACGTTCTTAGAGCACATTCACTCATTTAGTTGGCATAATCTCTTGGCTTTATTGATTGTCAATTAAGTGCTGAGACAACCCTGTCATTCTTTATTGACTGTCTGTTCTTAGACAGAAAAGTCACTCCTGCAGTGCACATCAATAGTTCAGCAGGATGCTCTAAATATCTGGGACATTGTGTAATAATCTCTTTAGTCATACATGTCAATTCAAAGAAATAGAATGTGCTCAAGTACATTACATCATTATGTTCTAATGCTTGTGATTTGTTTATTATTATGCTTATGTAAATCACTGTCTCGTGTTAGCATACACTGTGAGCATCACAAAATAGTCAATGAATTAAATCTTAGAATGAGGTTATATTAATATTAAATATTTAGAAAAATGAAACAACCACATCTAAGTGAGCCAGTTACATTGAAAACTGCATGGATCACAGCAGTCTGGCCTTACTGCAATTTGGTTTTAGCCTCCTGAGACCATCCTGAGCTTGTGAGCTCCACAATTTGTTCCGCTTTGCGTTGTCTGTAAACTCCCTGCTCAAAACCACTCACCGCCCAATCACAGTCCGTGTCTGTAGTTTGGTTGGTGCCCTCAGCAAGAAGTCTTTCTCATGTGGCTCTTGTTCTGATTGGTTGAAGGTGGTCCAACTGTCTACATGCATCAGTGTTGTAGTCCTTGGTTGATACATACTGGCACCACCTTTTTCTATGTGGAGTATCTCATGACTCAAATGTTGGGTTGATATATTTGACTCATTAAATGAAATGTAAAGATGTAAGATATGCCAGACAAACTCACTTGTATTTCTCATTAATTGCGAATCAATGCTACTAGTACCGAAATCGTTTTCCAGTTTAAGTATAGATTCCATGAGCAATGCAGGGAAATTCAAATGATACAATACATGTTTCAGCTCTCCTTGAACCTCCTGTTTGTTGTGGTGCAGGAGTCCTACAGACCCCACGCTTGGCTCCTGACGCTGCCTACACCTCAGATACGCTATCCCTGAATAGGCAGGGCTCCTAGGGGTTCTGACTTCTGGGCTGAGGGCCAAAGTGATGGAGCCTATGCCTTCTGGGCATCCAAGCTTTGGCGCTTTAGCTAAAGTGAATAATATACTAGTAATAACAAGTCGTGTTATTTGGTTATGCCAAAAAAACATAACCCGACACATCTGGCTAAAATAATCCTCTATCTCTCCTATAAAGACAGAGAGCAGGCATCATGCCTGTCCTATCTGTCTGCCATACCCAAATGTGCCAGTTAGCCAACTGGTGCTCTCCCCCTTACACACACACACACACACACAGGCGTGCACGCACACAGCTAGAGCTATAGTCCTCAGTTGAATGTGCTGACGGATGATGGCCTTGTGCCGGCCATGTAATCTGTGTTCGGTTCAGGCAGATTTATGTGCACTGAGGCAACAGATGCATTCTTGCTAAACACACATGCAAAGACCCATGCACCGAACACATCACCTGTTTTTTGTATTCTTTGTCTGCATACACATGCTGTACGGGCACGTCTAAATCCCACTGTGTGTGCATGAGTGTGTGTGTAACCAATACTGTGGCCAAGAGGTTGACAAGAGGACTTAACACATAGTCCTTTAAGTGGTCTACAATCCCTCCAGACACATCCAGATGATACAGACACCAGTAATACTGGACACATTACTGTAAACCTGCATAGACTGCCAGTGGCAAGCGTAGTTCAAAGTAATGGTTTCCTATAGCCTGGCTCCGGCCAACAATCAGCGTCCATGGGGATGTGATGATGTTGAAGTGAAGCATGTATTGAAACGGTGGTACATGAAGCATACAAACAGTGGTAGAAGTACATGAAGCATACATGAAACATACATGAAGCATACATGAAGCATACAACAGTGGTAGAGGTACGGTACATAAAGCATACATGAAGCATACATGAAGCATACAACAGTGGTAGAGGTACGGTACATAAAGCATACATGAAGCATACATGAAGCATACAACAGTGGTAGAGGTATGGTACATGAAGCATACATGAAGCATACAACAGTGGTAGAGGTATGGTACATTAAGCTATGCCGACTGGTTAAAGGCTGTCAAATAGTTTCAAAATGAAGCATACTTTATTTCTATAAGTAATAAATGCAAACACTTTCCAATGTCCAGACCTTATTCACAATATAGATTTTGGGTCTGGTTACTCCAGGCTAACGGGTTCTCAAAACTAAACTAAACTAAACTAAACTAAACTAAATATATAAAATGTTTAAAAGAATATATAAAATGAAACAATTTAAATTCCTCTAGAGTCCAACCCCTAAGCCCAGCTGTTATAACTATAACATACAGTACAGGCATACAGTATGATCTTACTTCTTTGTTTTCAGTAGTGTGTGTACACCAGATCTGTGCACAAAGGCAGTGCGTATTTAGAAAGAAGATGGGAGCTGGTTGCTTGGACACTTTCCAGTATTTTTCAGTCGTTGGTTGCTTGGCAGCGGAGACGCTAGGTTCATTACCCTCCTAACGATGGAGGAGCTCTGAGAGGCTCTCCTGTCTTTTTCTCCACCGTGTGTCTCTCTGTGCCGTCATCTGCTTGGTGTACCTCCTGCTGATCGCTATAGCTCTTCTCTGAGTCACTGCACAGGACCAATATTGACAGAGAGGGAGAGAGACACTGGTGGACACCTATAGTGTCTTTATGATTACGCGTTTACTCAAGAGGTTATTGATCCTGTGTCTACAGTGAAGCCTCAAGTCGGGGATCGAATGTGGCCCTTGCATACTGTATGAAGAAATGACAGCAGACATGCACACACGCACACACACGCACACGCACACACAAAACCCTCCATGTAAAAACAGGCACTCTCTATTTGACTGTATCTTTAGTCAATGACATGAATAAAGACTTACAAGGGAAGAAAAAGACCTTGCAAAGCAGCTCTTCTCTGCTACATACAGATAACATTCAATTATTAATTTGTTCTGTGCTCCAGAAAGCCAGATTGAACATTTAAAATGCTCGTCAATCGATGTATGATGACTTTGTTTAGCTCGGGGTTGTAACACTTGCCTTAAAAGACTGGAACAGAAATTACACAACGGCTGGAACAGAAATTACAAGGAAATACATTTCCTTGAGAGAAGCCGCAAATCTGTTTCATCTCTAATTATCCATGTGGTGTATTTCCTTCAGAGTGCGGAGCGCAGTGTGTTAAATAGCGTGATTAAGAGGACGCTATAAACAGAGGCAAACACTGAGGAAAGCGCATGCATTGGCCATATAGCGTTCACACGCTGTATTACTGCATGGAGGTGTCCCCCATGGCTGTGACGCTTGGGTAATCATGCCAGCCAGACCGTGACCAAACAGGCTGCTGGATGAAGCATTGCTTGGTACCACCTGCCAACTCCTGCACCCGCCTTTTAATAACACAGGGTGCCATTTCATAGCGTGAAACCAGGCGCTCAGCGCTCAATGAGGAACAGCAGCTCTGTGAGCTGACATTAAGTGCCATAGCTCACCTTAGCACTTTTATTTTGGCACCCACAAGTTAGTTAGGCGCTAGATGATTAAGTCAACGGAAGGTAGGTGGTGGGAATAGGGCTTTTATAGAGGGCAGCCGCAACACATTTCACAGGCTGTTTGAAGCCTACATTGAACTAGATAATGTTATGATAAAAGTCAGCGCAGCTGAATCTTCAAACAAAACCATGTTATTTCCAGGAAATGCGTTTCTTGTATGTGCAGCTGGTATACCCATGTTTAAGTGTGTGAATATGTGTGCCGTGTGTGCATTCTGGAGACAATCCCCTTCCGCGGGGCTATAGAGAAGCCAGAATATTCCGGTAGGTGTGTGATGGTTTATTTAGATGAGCTCCTCTAGCAGTGCTCTGTTTGTGTCAGCCTGTGCTGCTTGCACACACACACACACACGCACACACACACACACACACACACACAAAAGGTCTCCTAACCATTTCCACCCTCCACCCTTTTTTGCGTAATTCTCACCATTTGCTTGTTCCTCCTTTCATTCCATTATCGTAGTCAGGGAAATGTACGTAAAGCAAAGAAACACTTCTCATTCTCCTGCTGCCTTCATCACCATCCCCACCACCATCATCACCATCCTCAGTAGCAGCAAACATATGCCCCTGCACTATATCTACAGTATTATCATATCTGCCCTATTCCCTCCCCTGTGTGTTTTAACAGGAGAGAAGGTATACACATGGCTTGTGTGTGTGTGTGTGTGCGTGTGTAGGGTTGTGTGTGTGTGAGGGATTCCCAAACCTCAGGGCTCAAGTCTGGCAGCTCTTGATAAGCACAGTCATGTGTCACCCCCACCCCCCCCCCCCCCTCAGGAAGAGACACACACACACACACACACACCCACACAAACACACACACACCCACCCACACACGCACGCACACACAAACACACACAGGAAGGAAGAGGAGTGGAAGAAGGGCAAATCAGGCCGAGGGGGGAGAATAAGCAGGATAGCAGGATGGAGAGGTCCAGATGACATCATTAAACAGGTAAATGTGTCAGGCTGTCCTCTCTCTCTCTCTCTCTCGCTCTCTGCTTTCTCTTTCTCTCTTTCTCTCTCTCTCTCTCTCTCTATCTCTATCATCCAGCACACACACCCACAGAGAGAGAGAGAGAGACACCTGCAGCCTTGTCGATTGGACCATTTATTGCAGAGTGAACTATTTGAAATTTGCTGTGCAACGAGGCAATCAAAGAGAGCGATGCTTTTGGATTCATCTTTCTCTCACCCTCTTATACGCACACACGCACACGCACACACACACCGGCTCCATTGATGATGCATTGTTGTCTATAGATTTTCCATCATTTGCCTGTGTATATCTATCCTCATGTTCACCAGCCTTCCCCCGCCCAGTTCTCCTAGCCTCTCCCGGGAGCACAGATGAGTCCCCATAGTTACAACATCGCTCATTGATTTGAGAAGTGCCACAATCATTGATCTGAGACAGTCGTGCTCCCAGGCGCACCAAAAGCCATTTCAGCTCGCTAGCTTGCTAATGGCGTGATGAAATGCACCCTGCCACTCAGGCACACACACACACAATTGTTTTCTCAAACATGGTGTTTACAGAGAGAGCAGCATTAGCGAACCCTTCCCTGCCCCTGACACACGTCACATGACTACACACAAACACAACATGCTCACACACACACACACTGGGTACTGATTGAACACAGCTGCACCTAGCGTCACATACAGACTTTACAATATATAACAGTCATTTCACTGTGTAACGAACATACACACACACACATACATACACACACGCACAAAGCCTTTTGATTCGTTTGTGTTCTTGAAGGTTTATAGGTCAATTGGGTGTAATAATTGTCAGCTGTTCCTCACTGATGTTCTGGTTGCTATTGCAGCAGAGATTTCTTTGTAGTTCATAGATCTATGCCATATGTTTCCAGATCCCTAAGGAAACACATTCATATTTGCAATCTTATTCTGTTATTCTAAGTCAAACTTACTATAGTACTAAAAATACAACAGCCACATTTCCGTATTCCCATCAACCCTTAAAATAGAAAGTAAGAACTCATTTTATGTTTATGTTTGAATGAATCAATGAATACATTGGGCTTTCTTATTTTCAAACCAATTTGATTTTCTTGTTCTGTATGATATATTCACATTAGTTTTGCCTCTCTTCATAAATTCTGTGTCTAATAAAAATATATTTTCAGCCATTGTATTACTCATTATCATACATATCATACATATCATACATGATCATACAAAGTGCATTCATTTGACACATTTCTCCACTGTGATAGGTTTACAGTTTATTTTTAAAGTATGTTATATTCTTGACACAAGATTGCAGACCTGCTTACGTCAAGAATGTGATATATGATATATGCCTGTAAGAAGGTATACATTTTATTGGGCTATTAATAAATTATGTAAAAGCTACAATTTCACAAATGTCACATCATTTGTCATGATAATGTATTAACAGAATCAGAATTCCAAAATACAATAATGTTTAAAGTCCATGAATATAACATTGTGATTTTGTAACCAAGGAACCGTTGACATGCACATTACGCAAGTTATACTTCATATTATGAAGCAATTAAATGTTGCATTGAAATAATTACAATGTTAATGTACTAGCTATTATATTTATAATATATACAGTACCCTTTAATAATGTTTTAAGGAAATTACTAACTGCAATGTCAGTGTGGAACATTATGTGTTGATTGCTGATATATTGAAGGATTAGCTCATTATTTGTGGTAAACATGACTTCTCTCCCTACACTCAGATCAACGTGTAATGCTGGTTTCCTTGGAAACCAGGAGCAAGACGTTATATGTATAATTAAAAGAGTTGAGGACCCATTTTCTTTCCTTTCTTACCTGCATCAATAACCACTATTCTAGAACATTTACAGGACATTTATCATAACAGCTTCTCTGAAGATACATTATGTGGAGTTAGTGTTGTTACTATACGTTCTGACATGCAGTGTATATCAAGAAGAAAACCGCCACAACGTAATCTATATAAAGTATTCTGTGTGTGTGTGCGCCCTCATGTGCGCACGTGTGTGTATGTGCGCATCTGAAGATAGATAAAGTCCTAGTTAAATAATTGAAACCTTATACCTTGATTTAAACACACACACACACGCACACGCACGCACACACACACACACACACACTACAGACCCAATCTTTTGCCAGATTCCAATCTTCTTGCATAATATGGTGGGACAACACAGCCCCCCACCCCCCAGGGACTTGTGTGTGTGACAGGCATGAGGGATAAGGGCAGGAGGAGAGCCATATTGAATTATTCATAGCAGCAGTGCTGGCCTTGGCCTCTTCAGATAGATTCATTATAGGGCCCGACCAGGTAATATTGGGGCTGCCAAGAAAAACAGTACCAAAACGATGAAAATAGCAGCAAATGAAGGTGTGTGTGTGTGTGTGTGTGTGTGCCCTCCTACTCCTATCCTGGAGCAGTGATAGAGAGGTGACCTCGACCTCCCGGTAATAATGTGCTGGGGATTACAGTTTGATAGAACCAAGCCACAAGGGCCCTCTCCTGCCCACTCCAATGACAGCTTGTTGCCGTGGGAGCGCTGAACAAGGCCTACTTGACACACACACACACACACATACACACTCCATCTGTTTTTTCTCTGTTATTTCATCCACTATTGGCTGATGTGAGATGAACCAGAGAGAGAGGGAGAGAGTGAGAGAGAGAGAGAGAGAGAGAGAAGGGTTGGGGGAGTGGGGCAAGTTAGGAGAGAAGATGAGGAATATGAGCAATGGATGAGAGAGAGAGAGAGATAGAGAGAGAGAGAGAGAGAGAGAGAGAGGGAGAAATAGAGAGAGAGGTGTGGGAGTCAATGTAGAGAGAAAGAAAAGAACAAAAGAAAGACAGGGGTGACATTTGGGGGGGCGTTGTTGGGGGCCACCCGTGAAACGATCCACAGCAGCAGCCCGCGAGGGAAGAGAAGCCCGGCACTTTGGGAGGAAAGTGTGGAAGTGCTTGTCGGGGCGGACGTGTGGTTGCCAGTCAGGTGACGGGAGGCTGACAGCAGCCTCATCTGACTGCCTGGCTGAACTGACGTAGCGCTCCACTGAGCCAGCAACTGACTGGCCCAATCTGTCTGGCGTGCCAGAAAGCCTCTCGCACCGTAGCGAGGGTGAAGCAGATTAAACGCGCTCAAATGCTGTCCTGTTCATAGCTGCTCCACAAGGGCACCCAGAGAGAGCTTTTAGCTTAAAGGGCAGAAATATTCATAAACATATTCTGACAATACTTTGCTCTACAGAGCTATTGCAAACGTTTTACCACCATTACATGCACTCTTAAACCACGTAGAAACACACACACCGATACACCACAGCCATGCACACACATGCATGCACACACACAAACATAAATGCTCAGTGTCTTGCCATAGCTAAATACCTGCTGTTGTTGCAAACACATCTAATTAATTAGACAAATATGATATCAAGGATAATTGTTTGTCAACACTTCAGTCAGCATACTAAGTGAAAAGGCAGTCAACCAATTAGATAGTCCATCAGACAATCAATCAAACATAAAACAAGCTTTCTGTGTGTGGATGACATGGGTGTACGACACCATTATCAGTGTAAGCATATGGCAGGGGTGTATTTCGGTGTATAAGACAGATGTTTCCCTCCATCAAATTAATGTCCAAGAAACCCCCTGAATATAAACTGTGCCGGTACCTTGAGCAAGGCATTGGTCCAGTGGAGCTGTGATCTCTCAGTTAAAAGGTGCCTAATGCTGCCCAAGGCCCATTTCAGTGGTTTGTTATGTTGTTACTCATATGAATTTTCTTTAACCTATGCTCATATTTATATTACTTTATGCAGCACTTTTCACCTGTGCTATTTAATCCCTTTACCGTTTAATGGAAGGCACACGCCCACATTTCACATGCAAACAAACAACACCTCCCTACATGAAGTCTGAGGACATTCATTGTTTAAGTTCTCTTAAACATCTACTGTTTACTATCCACTGAATGAAGTCTACTGAATTATTATGAATTATGAAACTACTACATGTTTTATGAAACTAGGACCTTCATGACACTGAAAAGCTCTCTGGTAACCCACACTAAAATACTGTAGGTCTACGCTTCACCTTCTAACAGAACATTATAATTTTTGTTAATTATGTAGCAGTGATTTAATTGTTGTTGAAGTGCATTGCTCTTTTTTTTTGCTCTCATGTAAATTTTGGGCCTTTGGGCCTTCTAAATAAACCAGCTGAAAAATATTTAAGCTTAGTTCAGTTAATCAGCCATCAGGCAATATAAATGGCAACTCAAATGGCAGACAATTTACAGAAAAACAGTATTACTAATATTCAGGAGGTATTCATGAAAATGTGATTAAGGTCCCAGGCTGCAAAATGCAAGAATATCCCTACGGAATTGAATCAATAGAGAGGTGTCGCGAGAGGAGTCGAGCGTGTTTTGAAAATGGTGGTTGATTAAACACTGTTCAATAGTTTCAAAATGAACCAGAGGTGTAGGAGGAAATGACTGTGATCACCTCCCAATAGAGCGTGACCAGACCTTAGATGAGGCCTCAACTCCATACAATAATGATTGTGTCTAAAAACTATTTTAACAAACGTATGGCTTCAGAACTCATTCAGATGGCTTATTCATGGAAACAGCAGTTACATGTATAGCATGTGAACACACACACACACACACGCACACCAAACTACTTATCAGCTAACTACTTTGATTTGAATAGCAAAACGCTACTATCACAAGATCCCTTATCTTCTTATGTGGTGTAGCAAATAATTAAACAACTGGAGGCTTGGCTCCACAGCCTTGAGTCCTGTGAGCTAATCAATACACACTTTGTCAACACTATAATCCCTAGGTGTAATGATTGCTCAATGAAATGAACTGCGTACATTTGGAAACAGGAGGTGGAGATTAAGCATGCTGACCCAGAGCACGTCGTCTTCTCTTTTACTCCATTCACTAAAGAAGTGGTTGTCATTGTATGCTGTGTAATATGCTAGCTGTGTAATATGCTAGCTGTGTAATATGCTAGCTGTATAACATTTTATGGGAAATATAAACCTCAATAGACATGTGTCTTTTCAGGAACAATGAGTTAAACTATGTTTATTTGGACAATAATGAGAATCATATGGATATGAATAATAATACTAATACTGTAATACACTTCATTTGCGTAACATATTATATTACTATATTTAAGGGCTTTAGAAAGAAAAGTGACTTGATGACCTTGTAGCCCATATATTTATATTTATACACATTATGAACACAGAATAAAGGCTTTTGACATGCAGTTGCTACAGTAGTGATAACTAAGGGAATGGATGGTATGAGTTCTATACAAAAGTGATAGGAAGGGCAATGTGTGAGCAATAAACACAGGAAAGAGACGTGAACAAAACCAAAGGAAGCACAAGCTTGGAATGGAGAGGAGGTGAGTAGGAAGAAATAAATCAAAATTATGTGCACAAAACGCCTGCCAGGAGGATGGAGAGGACTGACACCCCTGATTGGGTCCCCACACATGCAAATAAAAAGAAGCTGTAAGCACTTGTAATCAGTAGGGGAACAGACAAGACCAAGCTGGTTTTACCCCTTAAGCCCTGGTAGAGATTGGGGTCCTATATGATAGTCTTTTAGCAGGCCCTGCCAAGTGGCAGCTCACATCAAAGTCGTTAGCTGTTAGCATCCAACCCCACTCTCCTCAATGTCTCAGGGATTAGCATTAGCATAATTGTGGTTTATGTACAGATACTTAGCGCAAGAGCTTGATGGATCACTATTCTGGAATAGCAATGTGTTGTGTAATGTGGATTTCTCCTCCATTCTGTTTAGGACTACTAACATCACCCCCAGAGCCTATTACTGGATGACAAGTGTGTGTGTGTGGTGCATGTGAGTGTGTGTGTGTGTGTGTGTATGTTTGTGTGCATTTGTGTTTGTGTGTAGACATGAGGGAGCTCATAACCACACAGACACATACAGCTCATCCACTGGAATATAAAGCATGCGCATGAAGCAAACTAGCACTCGCACACACACACACACACGCACACGCACACACCTACACACACACACACACACACAGCGGCAAATACACTGTGTTTGGCTAGGATGAAATGGGAAAAGAAGAATACAGTGAGTTAGTGGATGTAATTAGCGTTGCACTATCTTGCACAATAGACAATGTTGTTTAGTCTTTCTTACAGAAAACCCCAAAGATATATTCTCTAATTACACTAATGTTATGTATCACAACAAAGGCGTCACATTTGTTATTATTGAAGTAGAATCTGGTCATAAACACAGACTAGATGTGTAGGATGCTACAGGGGGCATATACAGATTATACTATTACATTGCTAGTGTAACATTAACTGCTTTACTTATGTGAGAGAAAACACCTCTGCGTGTAATGTTTGGACATGATTATTGGTTTGCAAATGAGTGTGTGTGTGTGTGTGGGGGGGGGGGGGGGGGGGGGGTTGGTTTTTGGATGTGATGTACATTGCTGTATCTTGTAGTGGGCATATGGTAGCCTAGCTTCGCCCGACTATTGCTTGCTGATTTATAGTCTGGAAACCCTGTTCTCATTAGCATTTTCATAGCCACCATGCTGGCGGATCAATCAGGGTGGGTTAGTGAGGCGATGTTGAAGTCAAGCGTGTTTTGAAGTGGTGGTAGAGCTAGATGAGGTGATCAAAACAGTCGTAGCAACACCGATTGCCTGTCCAATAGTTAAAAAATTAACCAGAGGTCTATGCCCAGTAGGCAACTATTGTTAGCACTTCCCAATGGAGCGTGGCCAACAAGCTAGGCAATTGGAGCTGTTACTGTAAAGGTTTGATACTGAAGATACTGAAGGTTTGAACCTGTGAAGTGTACACTGAATCCATATTTCTGGTAAGATTGGCTATTAGTCCTCAGCTTTGCACTTGTTTGGGACACTTCCTCTTTCAGTATACAGGCAATAATGACTGTTAACCGTAACATTTGGGAGTGGTAGTTGCGATACAGCTGTTTGACATTTGCTTGTCTAGTGATGTGTTTGTTTGGTTAATAAATAGAAGAAAACGTTTTTAAACAGTGCACACTGGTGTGTCTGTGTAAACAGTAAAGGAGACAGTTATTCAGTATAGTGGCCACTTCACTGTTAGTAATTTGCATAGATTTAGGGAAGCCTGAGTTTCTGTGGGAGTATCCATGACCGCATCACATCCAGTTCCCCACAGGAACTTTATAGTTTATGCACTTGATCTCGCATAGATTTTTATATTTTTAAAATGTGTTTTTGTTCTGCTGCTTATTGTTAAAGTAGCGCAGGTTTGCCATGGGCCAAAAATAGTGGTTGGTATGGCTAAGTTCATAATGGTGCCAGTTCAAGTATACAACTACGTGAACTTTGATATGTTAAAAACACAATGGGGCCTTTGTTCCAAGTGTCCATATGTCTATATATAGAATCACAATGGAATCCTTTATATATTGGAGTAAAAAAAACATAATGTTAAAATCATGTTAAAATTAAACCGGACCTGAAGTGAACGCATCTGTCCCCACACATGAATCTTATTAAGCAGAGGAGGGGGAAAAAAAGATATGTACGGAAGATCAGTTGTTTCGCCTTCACAGCACATTGGGAGCGTGGGAAGTTTAGAACAACTTCGTTAGTGCTTCGCATCTCAAAGCTAGTGTGTGCGGGCGTGCACGCTTGCGTATATGGTTGTGTGTACCATAATACTCGTGTGTGTGTGTGTGTGTGTGTGTGTGTGCTTGCATTTGCATGTATCTTTTGTTTGTGTGTGAGGGAGGGAATGCTCTTGAACAATGTGCCAAGGCTCTTGTCAGTCTTATCTCCTTCCTCAGCTCTCAGGAGTGCAGGAGGAGGCTAAATGAGTGCTTAGAGTTATAGATGAACTAATTAGTGTGCATACTGAAAGCTCAGCTCATTAGTGGGAGGGAGAGAGAGGGCTCTAAGGGCTCTCTCTTTCATATCCAGTCCCAGCATATAGGGAGGGCCTTGATCCACAAAACTTCATTATAAGAGCTTGAAAGAGCAGAGGGGAAGAAATAATGATGTAAGTTGGGTGCACAGACAAATGTAAATTGTATTAATAGATGTGTATGTAATGTACAGTCACAGCACAGAAACAAATGAATGGCATGCTTACCGGTAATGGACAACATATTACTAAAGAAGTGGAATTACACAATGCTGTAAGTAACTATACAGTAATGTATGTGACTACACACATTCAGATTATCTGATATTGCTTCTGTACTTCTGTTGACGAGATGGTTTATTCAAACAGTTTCCACAGCACAAGCTGAAGCTTATGAGGAGCATCGCTGCCCCTCCAAGCAGGTTTTAGTCTGACCTGTTTTAAGAATCGCAGGTGACTTGAACCTTTGGGCTTTTATGGTTAAGAATAAAAGTGGAAGTGATTGTATGGGCATGAGAATATATGTGCAAAACAGAACAGGCAGGGTCAGGGATAATGTGGGATAATTTATTTATGTAATTGTTATATTATTATTCATATGTATTATTTCTAGTTTTTTGTGTGTCTTTGTTTTCATTCAGATGCATGTACAGTTCTGCACTAATTGGGATGACCATGCAAACATGTATACAACCTGAATGTATTCTTGGAAGGATTTAGCCATCTGAAATGGTTGATTTCAATACAAAAAACAAACCACTGTATGTTCCTGACAGAATTGCTTGCATTATTCTATTTACATATGTACATGTTAACATATATCTTCAACATAATGCAAAGGCAGATGTATTTTGACATTAAACTGATTTTGATTTTAACATTATATCGTGGGTTGTAACTGTATATACTATTACCACAGAAACATGCACTAGTAAACATAAAGTCTGTAAATCATTGACCTTTTTCATATTGTAATGTTTATAGGTCTACATTATTATAAAATAAAGATGTTGCTATACTGTACAGGCTATAGTAGTAGTTAATTTCAAACTGAGATGGGTGGCTAGTTGAATCTATCACCTTGACATCTATCACTATCTATGGCCCATAATGTTAGGTTACATCATACTGTATGTGCATGCTATATTAACCATGGCCAGATTATATGCCTATGGGGGACAGGTGGGCAGTGATAATAATAATAATAATAATAATAATAATAATAATAATAATAATAATAATAATAGGGTTCATCAATGGCTCCCAGATCATCCAGCACAAGAGCCCTTCATGAAACACTGTTTTTATTTAGAAGCTCTACAGCATCCACACCTTCTGAAAAAAAACAAAATTCCGGTAGGTTACAGTAGAGAAGACCATTGAGACATCCTGTCAGTTTAGCACAGGAAAATGCAGTTCTCAAATTTTTTTTAAAAATTCTCGCTGAAATGTAACCACTGTCCACTTGTTGGTAAAAAATATATTGCAAAAAAACATGTTAAATCACAGTACTGTACCACTGCTAATATAGGCTAATAAGAATCTTGGATGTAAACACTCCAACCGGAAACGAAACACCGGAGACCTTATAGCTGCGCTATGAATCATGGGAAATATCTCCGATCAAGAATAAGGTGGATAGGCTATGTAAGCATAGCCTATAATAAAGTACATTAACAAAAGGGAAGGCACCACTTTGTTCTCTGCACTAACCCATCCCTCAAGGGAGCAGTGGGCAGCCACTGTGCAGCGCCCGGGGACCAACTCCAGATAGAGGTCCGTGTCTCTGGTCAACGGCACTAACTGGAGAGAGTTAACATAACATTTCTTTGGGGGATAGTGGGGCAAACCGGAGCACCCTGAGGAAACCCTCACAGACACAGGAAAAACATGTAAACTCCACACAGAAAGGCCGGGACGACCGGGGTTCAAACCCGGGACCTTCTTGCTGTGAGGCCACAGAGATATCCACTGTCCACTGTGCCATTAGTAAAAGCCAGTCCATGATATACTCTTGTCAGGTATTTTCATCTATTCATTCCACGTCAACATTTTCAGTCTATTCGCTATGATGTCCGTGTGAGAATAACATTGAACTACTGTATGTGGAGAATAGCAAGCAAGATTCTTCTACCTAAATACTCATATAGTTTGTAGTCCCGTGTTGCCGTAAAGCAACACAGCTGATTCAAATGAATGGGTCCTTATAACGAGCTATTCATTAGAATCATTAGAATTGGTTAGAATCTTATACATGCGGCCCTCTAGGACCAGGATTGGGGACCACTGTCGAAAAGCATTACGCAAATCTCGCGACAAGCCAGAACACCAAAATGACATGCAGTATCTTGCTTGTCGGGCGCAGAGGGGCAATGACAGAGATGCTTCCTATTACAAGTCGATGAATACCATCAAATATATTTTTAAGATGTTATTTTACGTTGTTCTACATAGTGTAGCTTTAAGAAATGTCCATCAGAGTAGATATATTCCTACTGCATGCTGAATGTGGCGTAAGTCGATACCCAACGAATCACATGATCTCCAGAAGGGGGGGAGGGCACTGTGTCAGCTGCCCGGACAGCGGCCAGTCAGAGTGGTCACCTTTAAGCCTGTTGGCCCTAGAGAGAGAGATGGGACCTGTGGCCTGTGGCGTCCACCGCAGCCAGGCATCATGGATGTGGCTACGCAGGGGGGCACCCCTATCCTGGATGTGGTGTGCTGGCAGAGCCGCTCGGGTGGAGCCGTGTCTCTCTCTACCGCAGTGCCCTTTAATGGGCACTTAATATGGCTGACAAATTTACAAGGCATTTAAAAATGACCCAGTCAGCGGAGGGGAGGATAGGAGGCGAGAGGGAGGGAGAGTGACGAGGGGAAAACAGAGTGTCTAATCTCATCTCCTTCTGCCCACCAGGGCAATAAACACACTGGATTTATGTCAGAGCTGGGCTGTGGGATAAGGAGGGTGTGTGTGTGTGTGCGTGTGCGCGTGTGCGTGCGCACGCGTTAGTTAGTGAACACACTTCAACTCTCCCACACAAATAATTCACTCTGTACACCTGTCAACATGAGTCATGACACCAGAGGGTTCCTGCAACCGAGCACATCCAACTAATTGTTGGCAGCTTGCCAGCCATCCCCCCCCATCACTCTCTCTCTCTCTCTCTCTCTCTCTTTACCTCTACCTTTCTCTCTCTTTCTCTCTTTCACTGCCTCTACTCTCTCATTCATCTGTTGGTTTTTCCTTTCATATATTTTAACATAACATTTATGGATGAATGATTTAATGCTGCTTATCAGGCCTATCATTGTACATTGTAATTGCTTCTCTAATTACGCTTAATTAAAACAGTCTAATGGAGGCTGCTGAGTCTGTTTTCAAATGCAGAATCAGCTTCTCTCGCCCTCTCTCTCTCCCTCTCTCTCGCCCTCTCTCTCTCCCTGTCTCACTCTCTCCCGCTCTCTCTCTCTCTCTCTCTCTCTCTCTCTCTCTCTCTCTCTCTCTCCCTCTCTCTCACTCTATCCTTGTCTCCAGAGGTTCTCCCCTGACTCAACACCTCCAACAACCAATCAACTCCAAATTCTCTCCCGAACCCTTGTCAGGTTGTTAATTAAGCTCCCGAAGAGGCAAATGATTAAGATAACGGAGCAATCTAATGGCGAACAGGCTCTTTTCTCCCTCTTCTTTTTACGGCTTTCCATTATAGCACCCTTGAGGTGTTACTCCGTCTTGATGAAATGCAGGCAATTGAGAAATCAGTTGCTTTGAGTTGGGGCTTATTACTCTCTTGCATATTCATGAGTTGTATGAGAGTGTGTAGGGATTTTTAATCAAAGTCAAAGGAAAGGATAAGGAGGTAGGGGGTCTGTGGAGGGGCAGTGAAAGCCCCCCCCCCCCAATACCTCCCACACTACTACCCATCCTGCCAGCCCCCACCAACACCGACAACAACATGCATCATTCATTGGGACTAGCTTGTGTTGCTGCAGCTGGCAGTGTGTCAGTGTGTGTTTATGTGTGTGTGTGTGTGTGTGTGCGTGCGTGTGTGTGCGTGTGTGTGCGGTGGCTTGCGAGAAGAGTCCTTGGACAAATGGAGGTGCCACATGGTCAGACCAGATGTTCTGGTTCCTTCTGTGCATAGCTCATCAAAAACCGCAAGCGGTGGCACTATCGGGCTCCAGTTATCCGGTAGGACCAGCCAGGCCATCTGCTTCCTGCCTACAGGGCCCGGTGCGTTCAGAGTCCTGGCTATTTGTCTGTCAGGTCATGAAAGAGAGCAGCCAGAGCCACATTATTGATCTTAATCCTTATGCAGTATTAAAATACTCGCACCTGGCAAGAATGGATGTACTGTAAGAGTATGGAGTCATTAGACCATACAGAAGAAATAAACTGTACAGTAGCAGCTGTAGACAGCATTACATAAACAACACCCACTTAGCTAAGCTTTGTAGCAAAGCAAAATGATTTAGTTAACCTTTATTTGGTCAAGTGGTGTAATTAAAGGCAGGGTCAGTCATTCTTGCTAACTTCCAGCTCAAATCATTGTGTGATATGGAGTTTCCTCTCAGTCTAAATCATTTTTAGCCGTAAATTCTTGTGGATCCCTATACCCTCAATTTAAAACATTTAACAAAAATGGTGCCGAAATGTGTAGGCTTCTTCTAGATTAGTTTGCATTTGTTTGGTGTGAAATTAAAACGTTATGTACTGTAGATTACATCATACCTATCAAAGCATAGCATTTGATTTACTGAAGACCGTTTTTGTTACCTCAGAAAATAGTATCTGTCCACTAGTAAATAATAACTGCTATCTAATGGGCTTTACATGAGATAGCAGATCACTTGTGATCTCCAGTTAAGTTCAAACTTAAATTTATTTTCTTCTTTTAGAAAATACTTTACTGTTTAATCTTAGGATGATCAGATCGTTCCATTACTCATTCGGGAAATTGAAGCTGTGCATGTATTCATAGCCTAGTCTACAAGTGATTTAATGACAAATACTGTAATTTACTGTAATAGGCTATTGTTAATAAAATAATGCTACACAGTTCATTTAGGTGTTTTATTTAGATAATGAAGATCACATCACATGAAACAAAATGTGAATAAGTCAATCAAATCAAACTTGTGATAATTCTTCATATGTGCAGGCCCAGGAGTCTACGTTGTCTGGTAGACTGAAATATGTGAAAATGTATTTTTACTTTAAAACGTAGTCTACTCTTATAAATATGCAAATTCTACAGTAGCCTATAGCTATAACTAAGCCTGGCCAAGTACATAGGTGTTAATAGGCGTTGTGTTAATGTTCGTATAATCATAGTTCTATGGGTTTTGTTACACAAAATATAATTACCTCGATAGCTCATTCCAACACCAAAGGAAGCATCTTCTGTTGGTTGTTGCTGACATGATCGCCAACCTTCATCATTCTTATCTCTTATAAATGTTCCTGCAGGCTGGAAGAACAACGCAATGACGCGACATCACAGCCATAGACCTATTAAAAAGGTCACAGCATTCATGTGTCCACCTAGGGTATTATAGGAAATTAGCCTTTATTTTCAGTTCTATATATAGATAAAGTAGGCAGAAGCTGTACAGTCAATTTGTTTTCATCCACAAACACTGGGTAAATGAATGGTTGTAATGGTATATTGATATAAGTTCTATATATTTTTTAATGATCTTAAAAGCTTTCTGTGTGGCAAATGTTGCTCTAACTAACAAGTATTTTACTTCTGATTTACAATGATTGTGAGCGAGGAAATGGCACTCACTGCCACATAATGTCACGTGACAAAACTAAACTCAAATCTCATGGCCTCAACGAGACCTGTGTTTTATGCAGCCTTGGTGTATACAATACCTGTGTATATACAGTTTATACACATTCATACATGCACTGAACTGTATAGTTTTAGTTCCAAATGTATCTGATTTTGCAGTCATACTGTGTTCATTTTTAGAGGGAAAACTATCATAACTATAAACTTGACTGCAACATCTAATTGATGTTCTTTCATGCAAAGGTCCACACACATAAACATGTACACATGTACGCATACGCATATACTGTGCACACACACACACACACATGCGTGTGCACACCCACACGCACGTGCACACACACACATACATGTACACGCACACACAAACCACCACCACCACCGAAATCTCTGGTAAATGAGACACTCACAGCAACAAGATTATTTGCTCCTTTTGTAAGCAAGCAGCATTCTGGCTCCCATATGCATACATTTCCGAGATCCAGCCCTGTTGTAATCCCATCTGACACAGACACCAACATCTGAACGTCAGTGAAAAGGAGATGGCATCAATTATTCACTTTTCCCTGTAATAGGATTTCAATATGTCTGCTGTTTTCTCTTTTTGCATGAAAAGAATCCATTGATCCCCTTTGCCTTGATAACTCATTCTCTTTATGTCTCTGAAACAGAGCCTCAGTCACTCCAGTTCACCCCATCGCATGGCTTCTTCTTTCATCAGCCTGTCTTCTTTTTTCTCATCCTTCTCCTTCTCCTTCTTCACCCCCCCTCTGTCGCTCTCTCTTTCTTTCTCTCTCCCTCTCTAACACTCTCGCCATCTCTCTCTCTTCCCCTCTCTATCATTCCTTCCTCCCCCCCCCCCCCTCTCTCTCTCTCTCTCTCTCTCTCTCTCTCTCTCTCTCTCTCTCTCTCTGT
>JAODUK010046817.1:1915-19756 GCA_027564635.1 Typhlichthys eigenmanni
GGCCCCCCCCCCCCCCCCCCCCCCACCAAACAAACCAGAAACAGCTTAGTCTCACAGTTCTAGTATGCTGCCACAGTAAGATCTCTGTTAAATCCACATTATTAGGAACATTTATAAACAACAAATAGAACTATTGGAGATATACATTATTAAATGCATATGAAAAAAAGTTTGCAGCTTTAAACTTAATACAAATTTTTATGCAAAAAAGTGCAAAATTAAATAGAGTGCAATCTAATCTTTAATAGTGATATTGACGGCTGGAATGGAGTTTGAGATAAAATATTATTATAACATTGCAACTTTTTAGATTAGTTTCACTAATGTGCCTGTAATGGAATGCAGGGGGTAAGTTACATAAAAGCAATTCAGGGAGCAAAAAAAGTAATGGTATTTTAAGATAAGTTTCAATTCACAAAATCTGAGGAAGACACAAAACCAATGTACATATTGTGATGTAGAGAAAGCTTCTTGCAAATACCTGCTGATTAAATACTGAAGGACGCTTCCTAGGTTGTGTGATACACAACATGTCAGTGAAGAACAGTTGTCTAGTGTACAGTGTCTGTGTGTGTTGGTAATTCTCTTAGTAAAGACAGTGCAGTGTTTTTGAAACCATAAAGCACTCCTTCAGTTGGATAACATACAGCAATGCAATATAAAAACATGAACACCATTGATATATCTATGCATTTATTCTAAAACTGCATTCCATACTCTACTAATACTAATCTTGTTTTGGGCATTTTGACATTAACTGCTATATTCATATGCAATGTGTGTCTGACAACTTGCCTGTCATCAATTTTTTCAATGTAAATATACAGTATGTGTTAATTCAAGCAGATCTTAATGGCTAATGCAGGGACAGTGGCAATGATGATGGAATATAACTGTTGGCCGAGGAATGGTTAAAATAGGGAGGTGTACAGGGGAAGGCGTGTTGGCTGAACTTGAGCGCATGACAGGCATGCCCCCATCACAGCTGGTCTGATAGAAATAGATGGAACTGTAACTCAGCCCTAGGTTCAATGCATAGAAGTCTGTCTGTCTGTCTGTCTGTTTTTCTCCCTTAAAGAGATTATACAGCATGGTGACTACATTAAAGATAATAACCTGTTGACATTGTTATTAATCTGAAATGAAATGGTTTTCTAGACAAACAGCTGCTGTCTACTGTAAATGGCACAATATAATAATGAATTCATAATAATTAATATATAAAACACAAAATATGTCTAACTGCAAACTTTGCTTTCATGTCAGAGTATGGTCTGGCAGTTATGGCCATAACAGAAGCTAGCTTTAGAAAAACACATTAGAAGAAAGTGAGCATCATACACACAATAATATGATAGAATGTATTTATGCTATTTGTTATCACAATAGATTAATGTCATATTGCTTGCCTTAATAACTATAAGATTGTGTGACTTTTGAGCACATGGGAGGGAAAGAGAGTTACACTGTCTTTATCTGTCTATTTAAAGGTGTGATTAAAACGTGATGATCTTTCTAGTTGAGATGAAAAGTTAGTAATAGTTAATAGAAATAGTTTGTGTGGCAACATTGTGAGTACCTACAAAAGGCCATCCCTCTGGCTTGTTTTTTACATAAATATGTCCAGAAAAAAACATTAGCGTCACGACTAATGCTAATGGTAATCGCGATTAGCGGCTATGCTAATAGTAATTGCGATTAGCATTTATTGTAACACTTTAATTTGCCTAATATTATCTGTTGTTAGGCAATACATGTATAATATAGGTTGGGATTAACCAGCGCATATAGCCTACTCATTTCAGAATATATTATATATGTCACGTTGCAAGTGGTGAGGACCCAAACGCAAGACACGCAGTCATAAACAAGAACAAGGTTTATTCAAAAGAGCCAAAATGGCAGGAACAATAACTGACACCGGAATGGCAAAAACACTGGGGCTATATACACACGTATAAATGACAGGAAGACAGACCATTGGCTAACAACAATGAGAGACAGGTGATACAGATCAAACATGATTACTCAGACACAGGTGGAACTAACGAGACTGGGAAACACAGGGCAGGGAGTGACAGAGAAACAGGCCTGAAACACAAGGTAAACACAGGGAGTGACGAGACAGGACTGACAGGACGTTACAATAGATTAGGGTTGGGCCGATAGACGCCAGATCGTCCATCGCCGATAACTGACATCCATTACAATGTTTCGCAGGCATCGTGCAAAAAAAAAAAAAATCAAAGTGGCAAATCAGCGTTCAGACTGTGTAATATGCTTTCCGTTAAAGGCTCACACACGCATGCAGATGCAGATACACATATTGATAAGATTATTTCAGAGATTGTTGGGAATATGGTCACGCAAACCATTCACACGGTAATCTCTATTCATTATATGATTTCACACTTTCAGGAAACGTGCAAAATCAAAAAACAGGCATAGAGCTTCACATGATGCAAATGATTGGTCGATTTAGGTTTGGAATTACGAATATTGCCAAGTTTGGGTCTCGACTTGGCCTCTTGCTACAACAGAAAATTTGGAGCCGAGATGATTTGCTTACATTTTACAGAATCTTGGAGAGAGAAAGTTTGAAGTAAATTTCATGGCAAAGATCGCAAGGCTACAACCAGGAAACAGAGTTCTGTGTGTCATCTCCTGCACTGCCCACATTCTGCATGACAAAGAAAAGCCCCTGTGCTCTGTTATTTCCTTTACTCACCCCAAATCCTCCATCCTGAAGACAGGCGGTCGAACCAGGACCAGGCTGAGCTTCTGAGGGCTTGGGGGGTAGATGATGTTATGGTTAAAGGCCATGCTCAGTTCATCTTGAGGATGCCGGGCATAAGTCACTCAACTCCAGGCCTCAGAGCTAAGCGCAGCCCCCAACAGGACTTGACGTCACCAGTCCTAGGGGAGCCATAAAGACCAGATCACATTACTAGTGACAGATCAGAGTGGAGGCAGGTGTGAACACGAGAAGAATCAGGTGCTGGGAAGCTGATGCACCAGACTGCAGTAAGGATTGTGTTAGCTACAAGCAAGCCAGGAAGTATAGAACTCCAGCCCGACTGTCTGCCAACGTGTCCGTCACACACTTGACCACCTGTGAGTGTGTGAGCCAGTGCAGTGAAATTTAATCGATTTACTGTGGAGTAACAGAAAGTAAATTCCTACTCTGCGCAACAAGTGGTCAGATCCTTACTCTGGTGGGTACACAATGTTAATAGTGTAATTTTCAGACTATGTCCACAATGAGATTAAGAGAAGACACGTTCCTGTAAAGAAATATACAAATATACTGTATATAGGTGTATATTATTTTTTATTTGATTTAACATTCACAATCTGGACCTGAGACAAATACCACCCATTTACTACCAAGGTAAAGGATGGGCTCACACACACACACACACACACGCACACACACTAAATTAAAGTGATTGTGTACGTGTGCGTGTGTGTCAGTAACAGGTGACAGGACCAGTTGAACACTGGTGGTTTGTGACACTGGGCATTGAAGAACCTTTTGTTCCTCCGTTGCTTTTCTCTTCTCCTAAAGTCCTGTATCACCACATCTGACGCAGCTTCCACCAGCATGGCAATCACCGGCTTCTTAGCATCCTCAGATATCACGTCTGCCATCAACGCCTGCAAAGGTAAGCTGTTGGGTAATGTGGAATTAACTTGTTCATAACAAAATTACTCTTGTTCATTTATATACAAAATTGTTCTTAGGTTAAGTTTCTAAATATTTGTCTATGATTTGTCTAAAAATATATATATTTTTTTTGTAGTCCTATTTAAAAAAATATCCTGTTAATTTGAGTGTGTAATTAAACAAAGTGCTGATACTGCACACACACACACACACGCACACACACACACACACACGCATATGCATATATATATATATATACATTGTATATAGTATAGTTGTGTTATATACTTGTTCAGTCTTTACTGATTTTTAAATCATCATTGGCCCTTTTGCTTCCAGTGAAAGATTCTTTTAGTCCAAAGATATTTTTCAAGACTGTCGGCTTGTCCAAGAAGTCACCTACAGAGATTGAACAGGTTTTCAAGATCTTGGACCAGGATAAGAGCGGCTACATTGAACAGGATGAGCTCCAGTTAAGTGTGAACATGTTATTAAACACTATACTGACCAAACAATATCTCCACCTATGGAATTCAGTTAAACTACATTTACAATTTACTGTCAAATATTATTCTTTCATCTCCCAAATGTTTAATCTGATTTCATTACTCTGGACATTTACTTATGTTGTCTTATACTACTTCTGCCTCAATGCTCCTCTTCAGGCTATTCCTCCAGAACTTTTCCAAAGGTGCCAGGCCCCTGACAACAGCAGAAACCAGAGCATTCCTTCTGGCCGGAGACTCAGACGGTGATGGGAAAATTGCATGGGAAGGTAGAGTGGATCTGAATAGTCCACCTATATGTTTAGCTGAGTCTCAAACCACTTGCTGAACTTAATTCCTGAAGGCCAACACCGACTGAAGGCGTTGACACGCTTGGTTGTCAAGCCATAAACGTGCACTGAACATCTGCCAATTAAACATGAACTGAACATTTGCAGATTTCTGAGCTCCTGAATACATTGTTTACAGTACCCAAAAGTAGTAGGCTAGTATTTTACCATTGCTGACCAAGCAGGTGGCAGAGTAGTGTTTTTTATTAGTATTGGCATGAGTAGTATTATAAATTAAATCTTTCTTTTTATGTATTTTTTTTTCTTATAGAGTTTTCTGCCCTGGTCAAGTCATCATAATGCTAACTTCACCCATGGCTGTGTGCTCTTGATGCAAAACTGGTTGTTTATGGAGCCATGGTGTGGGATTCATTCAGCTGTCTGTAAACTGACTATTGGCTGTAGTTTTAATGGAAAGTGTGTGATGTAAAAGAAACTAAAAATAAAGCAAAATAAACAGTATATTGGTTAACACTTGCCCCAAAGCATTTGTCTGTATGCCTATTGACAGCTTTAAAGGTATAGTAAGTGATTGAAAGCAAATACGTTTGGTCAAATCAACAATTATCTCGCCGTCCCCTGAAAAAATAATGCAATACTTCTACACAGCCCTGGCTCCTTAAAGAGGTACACAAACAAAGTGATGCAGGCTGCACACACAAACAATATCCTAGCCTTTGCAATGTGTTTCCAATGTATGTGGAGAAGCTTCTGAGGGAGCACCCTAAGGCATTGAAAGGAGATGTTTTTGTTTTCATCGAGTTCAAATGTCAATACTCTTTCTCCAGAATAACAAACTATACTTTTAAATGTGTTAAAATTACAGTTTGCATCTGTCTAGCAATGAACATGAATGTGTTATACATAAAATAAGCAAACCACAGCTTACATGCACACCATTGTGCCAACGTTATTCTGTTAAGTGGGAATAGTGTAACATTGTAATACAATATATTGTCATGGTGTAATATGAGTAAGGCATTTACTATGGTTGTCTGTTGAAATATTCACCAGTTTGGAATGTGTGCATGTATACATATAGTTTCTGTCAGAATGAAATGTTAGACTGGGGGTGAGGACTCTTCTCTTCCTCTCTCTGTTGTAATTTGCATAGACATATCTTTACAGGGCTCATACCATAAAACAATTTGCTTAAGAGCCAGATGGGTTAATGTGGCATTTTCTAACTAGCCTATCTCTATAGATTAACACCACAAGTCCAAATGCCACACATCTCTTTAGAGGCGTCAACTTACAGAGGAAGTGCATTGCTGTCAATTTGCAGTTTACATGCAGCCAATGAGCAGCATCATATTTAGACTAAAATGTAGGCCTAGGCCACCTTGTATTTCGCAATACGGTCGCATCCACCATAGCAAAGGATAAAAATAGCCCAATTTGACAAGTAGACACATTTTTTGCAAAACCCGTTGCAAAGCAATCGGTGTGTATTACAGCTTGAGGAGGTGGAGAGTAGAGTATAAAATGAAGAGGAGAATGCTCTTGGCTCACCCGGCTTTCAACTGGAATACATTGACCTAGGTCCTCGCCAAGGTGAGTTTCACCGAGCTTCCATCCTTCTTGCATCCTCAACTGGAGATTAAAACAAACTTCCTGATTTGAGATTTACTCGAGATTGCAAGGACGTTTTTTCCTTTTGTTGTACAGCAGCAACTATGAAAGAAATTTAAGGAACTCAATACATTGCTATGGGACTGCATTACTACTCTAATGTAGTGCTCTGCTTTAAGTGAAACTTTTGTCCGCCTGTAACCAGAGGAATTAAATCATGGTTTTCTAGGATGCTCCAATGTGAACATATCTCTAAACTGCATATATTGTCTATGCTGATAATTTAGCAAGTACTCTTGCACCTTTTAAATAAATGTTACCATCTAGTTCAGCTGTGTTACAGTAACTCTAGTTCAGCTGTGTTACAGTAACTAGCTCAAAAATCTGTCAAAGATGCTCTGGAGACACCAGGGCCTACACTTCTCAATTTAAGGAAATTGTTAATTTTATATTGTACAAATGTGCAATTTATATCAAGTATATTATTACTTAAAGTTAATGTTATTTTTCTCTTTAGAATAATCAAATATGGCTTTTGCTGGAATCCTCAACGATGCTGATGTTGCCTCAGCCATCAAGTCTTGCGAAGGTATGACATGATAATACTGTACCTAAATGAATACACTAATTAGATATTTTTTTCATTCAGATTCCTTTAACTTTGTCTAAATGTCTGATCAGCTAACATAATTAACAATCTCCAGTGAAGGAAGTCTAACTTCTCAAAATGTATTTGCTTTTCTTATTGTGTGTGACAGTGTGATCTGTAACTCCCTCTCTGTCACTCCCTCTCTCTAATTATCTATCTCTCCTCCTTTTTCTCACACACTCTGTCCCTCTCTGTCTCACTTACTCTCCTGCCTGCTGATCCTCTAATACACACTGTACATTTTCTCTTAGCTGCTGACTCCTTCAACTGTAAGGACTTCTTTGCTAAGGTGGGCCTGTCTGCCAAGTCTGCTGATGACATCAAGAAGGCCTTCTTTGTGATTGACCAGGACAAGAGTGGCTTCATTGAGGAGGATGAGCTCAAGTAGGAATCATTGACCTTAGCCTTACCATTGACATACAGACAAACTAGAATTGAACTAGAGATTTATTTTGGGAAGCAAGTGGTTTCCATTACATTTACAAATTATTAGGTATGTGTAGTGTAAAGTGTAGTCGATAATGTAGATACAATTTAATTATTACCAGAACTAGGTAGATTTAGTTTGAATGGATTAGCTCGACATTTACAACACACTAGTATGCCAGCCTATATGTTGAACAGAAACAAAACCATGTCTATGAGAGTAAACCAGCCTTACATTACTTACTTTAGACTAACAGAGCAAATTTACCTGACTTTCATCTACTTGAGATGACAGTAAAGAGGATCTGGTGAATTAAGATACTTCATAGCGGTCTGTCACAGAACAATTTAAAAGCACTACAAAACTGTTAGACTTGTTTCACTTACAAATGTAGACTAACCCATAACCCTAGCTGTGATGAAATAAAAGTTAACTATATTTATTTTATTAGTATAAATTCCTTAATTATCAAACTAAAACATATGTATTATATTCAGTAATAATTAACATATCAAGGGAGAGAGTGATATTTATATGTATTAATGTCTACATATATATTTCAGATATTTATATACACACACACATATATATATATATATATAATTTATATACACATTCCTGAGTATATCAAATTATCCAGTTTCTGAAATACCATTACAAAAATGCCACCAGCTCACTATTTTGAATCACTACATTTGACTAGCCCCACCTGCTGGACATTTATCAGAGTGTCATATTTCCCCAGGCTGTTCCTGCAGAACTTCTCTGCTGGTGCAAGGGCCCTCACGGATACTGAGACCAAGACCTTCCTGAAAGCGGGTGACACAGATGGAGACGGTGCAATTGGAGTTGACGGTAACCAAAAACAGTTATTTTTTTTATGTCACTGGTAACAATTTTTTTTTCTACTCCACAGTGTAATAAAATATTCAGAGTTTAGTTTTTAAAATACAATGAGAACAAAACCATTGCTTGTTATTTTAATGTTAATGATTGAATTTACCATTTTCATTCAAAATAAGTATCAGATTAGTCACCTACAATTTACCAGCTAAAAATCAATTTATGTAATTAACAGATTTTTAACATGGATAGACAATACAATGAATGTCCAATGTGCACATCCAGTGTTTATTTTATACATGATATGGTGGCTGGATGCCTAATCATAGCCAATCAACTGCCATAAAATATAATCAATGATTTGATTACATTTGATTAATCTTTTGGAATTATCAGTATTATTAATTCCTTGTTTTGTCTCCTTCATATCCACAGAATTTACGACCCTTGTCAAAGCATAATCCCATTCTGCAGATGTCCTGACTCTGTCAAATAGTTTTTTTTATATTCATTTTATTTATGAATGTGACAGGCCTATACTGTAAATGTTATGAGTCAAGAGTGTGTTTACGCCCATGTTTTTACACTTTTTTCAACTTTAACGCCATACTATAGCTATACAGTATTACCACTCATTTGCACTTTTTAAAAATGAAATAAACTCTTATTTCGATTATAAACACAATGCTTTGTATTCAATTTTTGCAATCTTAACAGTCACAACTGCACACTAAGGGTATGATAGTGAGAATTAGGCTAAAGCTATACAGTTTTCTGCTGAAACAGCTTTTAATTGTTAAAAGCAATTTCATCACAAAGTGCTGTAAACTATACATCATTTTATTATCATTTAATGTTACAGCTCTTAATTGTACGTGTGTATACTGACTTATAGTATTGATTACAGTGTAAAAAAGATCATCTGAAAGTCAAAAGGTTGATAACTTTAAATACAAAGTGCTAATATTCCAAATTATAATATGCATCTTGAATTAAACATATTTATATTAAACGGCATAATACATATGCCGTTGTCTCTCTAAATTAGACAGTACATAGTACATAGTTTGAGAGACAAACAGCATAACAATGACAACATTTACATGCACACATATTCCACTATGTGAAATGTCAGAATTCCACTGTACAAATACAA
This sequence comes from Typhlichthys eigenmanni, assembly GCA_027564635.1. Taxonomy (NCBI): domain Eukaryota; kingdom Metazoa; phylum Chordata; class Actinopteri; order Percopsiformes; family Amblyopsidae; genus Typhlichthys; species Typhlichthys eigenmanni. The sequence continues at coordinate 11,065 of JAODUK010046817.1, forward strand.
CTATAATTTTTATTCTACAAATAACAATAATATTCTCTCATCATAATGAGGGGTGAGAACCAGAGGAGCGTAAGTGACATTTTGGGTGAAACGGAGATGTATATATAAAATGAAAGCCCTTGATAAGCTCTTTCTACTGCCAAAAGTGCACAAGTGAATTCTTAATCAATTTAGAAAAAACAAAAATAAAATACTTAAATACTGAACATACTAAGCCAGTTGGTGCCAAAAGGGCGTAACTGACCTTTTGGCATTGAGAAATGTATATTTGGAAAGCAATATTTTATAATAATAGATTTTTATTTCTTTTAAGATGTATGTAATGCTTTGTTCATATTGTCATCAGATGGGCCCATGCATTTAGACGAAATGTATTAAATGTTGGTACCAAAAAGGAGCATGTGAATTTTGAAATTTAGTTTTAGCCCTCCTGTAAAGTTGGAGAAATGTCACTTACTCCCCTCTGGTTCTCACCCCTAGATAATATACTCATAATTTATTCAGAATAGCTATATTTAGGCATTTACTTAACCCTTATGATATTAGAATATTGTCAGATTTAGAGGAATAATATAAAACATGAGTGTTTGCATGTTGAGCATTAGTAGGTCTGATCAGTGTTCAGGGCAGTGCATATGCAGAAGCCAGCAAATGGTTTAGGGTTTCACTGCGACCACAATTACAGAACTTTTTGTCAATGAAGCACATTTATTTGCAAACCTTCTCTCAGATTGCAGGGCACAGAGGTGACACAGAATATAGGTCACTTCTATTTCAGATACAGCACTAATCAAAAAGACCAATAAAATAACCACTAACTGACTGAGTTTTAGGGAAAAAGGCATTATAACATATTTTACTTTATTTATATACAAAAACAGTTGGCCTGGTTTCAGTTATCTTTTACATTACATCTTTCTTATAATATATATATATACATATATACTGTATATGTGTGTGTGTGTGTGTGTGTGTGTATGTATAAATCATTATAAACAGAAAGATCATTATAAACAGAAAGTCATAAAAATATAACATTACTGTATGTAATGAATGTTGGCATACATAAATGTAGTTTCAGACCAGATATAAACAAATTCAGACCTAGTACTATACAGTATTTGAACATTTGGTGTGTTGTTCACTGTAAAGTGTTTGATAGACATATAATAGTTGTCTGTTGTGTAATATAAACCCTGCCATTGAAGGATGTGAGGCGTTTCAGTAACCATAGTCAAGTCGTTTTGAGATGAGAGTCATTTGACATCCACAAATGTTCTGTGAAAAACCCAAATATCTTTCTTTGCATATTTACTGTATATTGCCCAGCATACAATTCTAAAACTCGATGATGACAAAAAATTTCACAGATAAAATATCTTAAAACCTAAGAGCATGTTCAGGAAGGGTAATTAGGCTCCGTCCAGCCAATGTCTCCATTCCTCCAGAATCATGTTGACCACCAGAAGCTCTCGATCATTGGCATTGTATCTGGATTCTGTGGGAGAAAAACGGTGAGAGAATAAAGCAAAAGAATGCTGCTTACTGTCTGAAGCTTTGGGATAAAAAAGCCCCTACTCCCATATTGTACCTCCACAACAACTGGCCTGGTCAGGTAAGGTTAAGATTGGTGTACAGTATATGCTAAATGTAGCTTGAGCGTATGAAAAGCCACCTGAGATGAGCCTCTGAAGTCCATAGGTGGTTGTCCTTCTAGGTCAAAGTGGTCATAAGAGGTGCTACAGAAAGGAATCCCCAAATTAACTTTCTATAAAAGGTTGGCAAAGCAAAGGCTCTCTTTGACTGATTTTAGTACAGGCCAGTTGCTCATACACTGCCTGTGTTTTCTTATGGTTCATTTGTAACCTTTCTGGAACTCCCTGAAGAATGAAGCCAATGATAGATATCAGGGACACTTAACAAAAGGTGGTTCTTATGTAGCCTTGGTAAAACCTGATGAATGTACTGTTTGTTCATTTGACTTAATATATTAAAATTTCATTGAGGTATAAAGTAGACATCAAGTGGACATCATTGATTCCTTGAAACATTGCAGGCCATTGTCAGTCCAAAAGGCATGAAAAATATGCTCTTGTTGCCCTGAGAAGAAATGGGATTGATGAGGAATGATCCCAGGTTCTACTCATCCTGAGAACCTCCATAAAATCCAAGTGCTCAATTTGAACTTGGCATAACAAGGCGGAATCCAGAGGCTCGATAGGTTGGAGGAGTGGACTGGAGAAGAGGCGCAGTATGGGTTAGGCACCCTTAGAGAATACATCCAGTGAGCCAGTAAGTGTGAGTATTGTGGCAATATTGCCAGCTCTCAACAGGTGTCACAGTGAGAGGAAGGTCCAGGACCTAATCTTTTTGTGAGATTTCTCTGTCCAATGATTTGGGAGAGGAAAGGCCAATGGCGGCGGCATTCAGCAGTGCATTACGGAATTCACTTTTAATAAGGTTCGAAACAGACAAGCACTTCTCACCTTGAGACTACTGGGGCCTTGAGGCAAGGACCAGCCGAAGAGGCGAACTGGAGCTTCACTACAATGTTGAGCCAGGAGCAAAGGAAATAACATGCTAGTTTTCATAGAAATGATAAACAAAGCACAGCTAAATCTTATTTTGTAGGATAGGTTATTAGGCAAGAACAGGAGTCATTCTAAGTAATGTAGTCATTCTAGTTATTGTTAAATGAAAACAGCTTGGAACAAATATAGCCTATATAGGCTTTGGGCTAAACATATTCTCCTCAGCAGCATCCATTTTCGTGTTTCTCTCTAAATGACAACATATCAGCGAAGGGGAAAGGTACAGGCCGCAACCGGCATCTGACTCAAGTTGTTAAAACACGCTGCAAATGATTTGTGTTTATTAGTAAATTCATCCCGAACCCGGCCTAAACCCGACGTGTCTGGTGAAATATGTGAGGAAACAAGACCGACTTGAACCCATCAGGACCTGTCGGGACTGGACAGGTTCAGGCTGAGATCTCATCTGAGAGTTTTAGCTAGAACTGCAGCGATTTTCACTCATGCTTGTTGGAGCGATTGCTTATCAACAGATATCGACAGGTCACTGGTTGACTCTTTGGTGTAGTCACTGGACCAACCGCTGATAGCTTTTATATCAGCAGCGAGAGTACATAGATATCGCTGGAAAAGGCTATCAGGTTTTCTTGCCGAGTAAAACACAAAAACCTAATAACAGTGGTAACATTTTTCCAGCAGCCCAAAACAAGTAAACTGTTTATGGTTTGCATTTCAATATTGCTGTTGCTTGCCTGTTCTGTCTTCTTTTCTTCATTTAGCCTACTTTTGAATTAACAAAAGGCATAGACTACATTTGATAACGCAAACAATAGACTACTAGATTGTGGGGTCAGTGTTGTGGTTCGCTGTTTACTAGCTGTCAGAAAATAATCCCGCAACTTCCTCAATCCTGTGCTATCGAGTTTCCGCACAGAATCGGAAGGTATTATAAAGAGCACCCTTGCCTGAGCATGCACTCGCGATGACAGAAATTGTATTTATGCTGATGCTAGATGACCCCCAGTAAATTCCATGGCTTGGTGTAGTTCTAGCTTTACCATTCTCTGTGTGCTGAAAACATTATCAAGTTCTTCTACACAGCCCTGGCTACCTAAAAAGGAACATAAACAAATTGGCAAACACCGCTCATAACAACAATTCCGCTTGGCTTTTCAATGCATTTCAACATGTGGGGCGAAGCTTCTGAGGGAGTTTGTTTTGATTTGAGCTAGAAAGTTAGAAAGCATTTTCGAGAATGACTAAACCTGCCTTTAACAATGTTATTATGTAGCATTAGCTACCGCCCTCTGCTGGACTGTTCAGGCTATTGCATTATGCCGGTATTAACCACGGCATGTATGGCGCAAGAGGTAAATGTCCCCGGATGGAACTGTATGTTTGAATAGAGAAAATCACTAGCTGTGCCTGCAAGGTCATGCAGGTAATCTACCAGGAACAATGTGTGGAAAGGGCTATATATTACACTTTAGCACAAGAAAGCTGCTAAAGAATTGTTTACTAAGCCGAACTTTACACCATTTAAAGTATTTTTAGAAGGGACACAATTAATTCTATTATTAGAATATATATATATATATATATATATTATAATGCTACATTTTGTTTATCTACCATTGCCTATTGCATCTTAACCGTCTTGAAGGGGTGGATTCCTACCGCTGTGGTCCCTTCCCAAAGTTTCTTCCCTTTTTTTCCCCCATGTGGTTTTTATGGAGGTTTTTCCTTGCCCGGGGGGAGGAGCAGGTTAAGGGGGTGTTGTTTGTTTCCATGTGAAATGTAGGCTGTACAGCCCTTCGAGACTGTAATGTGATTAAGAGCTATATATATACAATTGACTTGACTTGACTATATTTATTACGCCTTACTTAAAAGGTACTTTCTCTGTAATTAGCAGGATGTCATTTAAAGTGATAAACTTGTCTGACAGTGGTAAATCAACTCAGTGGTATTATGACTCATTGTGCAGTTAATTCTCAAAACTGTCAGGAGATTTTATGTGTCATTACAGTGGCTTTATATAAACGTTTCAGTCGCTAAATGTAAAACAAACACCAGCATCTCAGACCAAAACAAATGATTTTGTGGGCCACACACATATGCACTAACGTGTGGCCAGACCGGTTATGAAAACAAGGAACAGAGGAGCTCAGATTACGCTACAACACACAAGCAACCACTGCTGGCGTTGTTTGTGTGTCAAGGAATGCAATGTTCGAAAGGTAAGGTCAAATTGACAGAGGAGCTGAGAAACCTGCAGATTTTCAATGCATGTTTATGGCTTGATGCCAAATAAATAGAACAGTCTAAACCTTGGCATCAATGCGCGTCAGACGCTGCCAGTGGGCTTTGCCCCGTAAAAAAAAAAAATAGTTCTAAAACTCTGGTGTCTCTTGACGCACGTCAATGCCTTCAGTGGGCATTGGCCTACACACACAAAGTGATTACTAAATACATTTGGAATGTACTATAATCTGGATTATATAAATGATATAGCTATGGTATAGCATTAGCATATTAATTTCAAATGGATTACAATTTACATCAAACATTTAAATTCTAAGATAATTTGGAGAATCTAAAAGCACAATACAATACCTTTTTGTCTTAATATGTAGAAATGCTTCACCAAAGAGTATATTTCATCAAAACTAGCAACATATATAATTAGCTCAATGCAATATCAAGTACTTTCTTCCTCTTCGCACCATTTAGGCATATTCATTTATGTACATATAAATAGAACAGCTCTGACTACTGGACACATTTTTTTCAACCTACCGCTTTGGAGACGGTGTCTATTACATATGCTTCATATTTCGGGTGAGCAAAAGTATATAAGATAGTCAGCAAGGCCAGGGACCTTACTGCAGTGATATATTCATCTTAGTGAATCCACTCTAGGCCTAGAGACAACCCTGAGGTGAGTCCCATTAAAGAGACAAGCAGATTTCAGCAGGTCTATAGCACAACTCCAGTTGTGCTCTAGCTTCTTTGAAAAGCACTTGGAGCAACAGAAACAAAGAAATCCAAAGGAACAATTTCCATGTCAAATTTCCAGTCACAACTGCAAAGGATAATTCATCTTTTGCCTTGGAAGTCATGGTTTAAAATTGTGGACTACCTTTTCTAGTTCTCTGAACTTATCTGAAAGGAATATTGGCAGAGGAACTTTGCCATTGATTGCATGGCTTCATAGAGATTATGTTTATAATGCAACCAGTACTGTAGTGTGAAGATTAATTAACAATTAATGAATACAGCCATACTGTACCATGAAATGCATCTTCCATTTGACTGGTGGCTTTTCTCCTCCTATTCAGATAAAAATGGCATTTGCTGGTCTCAAAGATGCTGACATTACTGCGGCCCTTGAGGCTTGCAAAGGTAAATCTTTTACATAATAATGCATACTGACAACAGCTGAACCACCAAATATTGTGTTATAGTCAAATGTTTTACCATGAAGATATTCAAGGATATGTGTGGAATATTAAATATCCTTAACTGGTAGATGCTTAATGTACAAATTATACATATTTAAAGTGATCTGGTATGGACTGAGAGGAATTACTTTAATCATAAGCTTCACCATCATTGTATCTAAATGCAACTCATATACAAAATGTATATGTTACCAATTGTGCTAATGAAAACAGTTTGTGAACAACATGAATTCCACTAAAGAGTGTGATATATTACAGTGTGTCTATATCTTATCTCTTATTTCTCAGCTGAGGGCTCCTTTAAGCACAAGGATTTCTTTGCTAAAGTTGGTCTGGCTGCCAAGTCCGCTGATGATGTCAAAAAGGCCTTCTTTGTGATTGACCAAGACAAGAGTGGCTTCATTGAGGAGGATGAGCTCAAGTACGCAGCCAACCAGACCAGACATGTCAATAATAGCATGACAGCCGGACCAGACCAGAATATTAATTGTGCTGTTCATGTTTTATTGATTTTGTAGATTCATATTTTTACAGATTTTAAATCAGTTCATTTTGGGATATTGTGGTCTTCCAGACTGTTCCTGCAGAACTTCTCTGCTGGTGCAAGAGCTCTGACGGACGCTGAGACCAAGGAGTTCCTAAAGGCTGGAGACTCAGATGGTGATGGCAAGATTGGAGTTGATGGTGAGGAAATATATACAATGACAAAGATTACCTTTTTCAGAAAAAGGGTTATAACGGTAAGTTATAAGTTATAACTAATAACTATAATCAGTGTTCTTTATAGCAATGTAAGTGTCTCACACTGCAAAGTGGTACTGTATATGATATGCCAACATAATGTCTTAATATGTCCTACTAAAACTCCTACTGAGAAATCATACAAAAGCAGAGGCTTTATGGATCAGACATCTTGGATTAGAGACAGTGTGACTAGAGCTGCAATTAACCATTATACAAATGGTTAAACACAATATATATAATATATAACAATATGTATTGTTATAAATAATGTTAGTTTATGAAGTTTCTGTATTTCTGTAATGTCCCCTTTCTCCTACTGTAGAATTCGCCACCATGATCAAGGGATAAAGTGGAAAACGACCAACATCTTCCTCTATCTGTTCTGAAGGAATATGTCCAGCATCCCTCTCTCTTCAACACTTCACAACACTTTTATACACGTGACCTTTGACCTGACTGCAGATAACCCCACTCTCTCTCTTTGGCCATGCCACCCTGTATGTCTGGAATGAATGTACCTCACTGAGTGTAAAGGGCGGCTGATCTCTCTCTCTCTCACTCTCTTTCTCTCTCTCTCTTGCTATCTAACAATTATGTTTTGCTTACTGTCAAATCAGTGATAATGCACTTTGATGGGAAACGGACAGATGATGAATAAATAAAGTTCATCATCAAGATAAATAAAGTTTCTTTTTCTATACTGTGTCTTTCGCTGGTAGTTGATCATCACCGTTGTTGTCACTACCTCTCCAGTGTTGCATACCTCGATACAGAGAAAAACAACACATTAATCAGCTTTCAATCGGTTGATAAGCATTACTACAAAAACTTTTTTTTTTTCATTTGTGCATGTCCACTTCCATTTCAGTGCTTTAGAACAGTGTTACTCGTCCCTAGGGGTACATGGAGGTATTACAGATGGTAAGTGACATTTCTGTATGAATACTAGTAGCCTACTATGTTTTTATCTTCTATTTAGGCCTCTACATAGACAATAAAGAAAATTAGCCCAATCTGTTTTCTCTTGGACCCATTAAATATACAAATTGTTTAATCATTTTTTATATTATGTAATTTTACAGGTTTGAAGCAACCATTGACATTCAATACACATGTATATACAGTATGAGCATATTCTACAAGTTTTTCATTTCTATATGGTTTAAATGTTTGTGCGATAAACACTGGGTGTAAAATATTTGAAATTGGGTACATATAGTAAGACAAAACTGTTTCAGAACCACTCCTGTGGATGGTATTTTCAAATTTATAATGGTCCTGCATTTGCTTAAATTGTCCAATAGATGGGGACCTTTATCTGACCATTAACACAATAGCTACCAACCATTTTGCTATGCTAAATTAATCTATTGGCTGTGTTAATTGTCTACTTAGTGTTAATATGATATATATATCTACACTTGTAATTACTAATTAAATATTGTTTTGTAATTACAAAATGTGTTGTTCCATGTGTAACTAATATGTTTTGTAATTACAATTTTGTAGTTGCACATGTAATTACAAATCTGTTTGATGAAGGATTTTCCACACTTTTAATTTCTAATGAAGTATTGTATTTTAATTACAAAAGGTCAAAATCAAACAAAAAATGTACACCACAAGATAAGCCTTTATGCAGATGATGTATTACTTTTGCTCCTAAACTCACAAACTTCTCTTTCTGAGACAATCACACTCAGATAAATTCTCCTCCATTTCAGATTACTCCATTAACTGGAGTAAATCAATAGTTTTACCTGTAATGTGTGATTTCCAAAGTATATCTACCACCCTGCTAAAGTCAGGTAATATTAAATATCTGGGTGTAAATATTTCCTCCAGGTTGTCAGAACTGACAGGGCTGAACTACAAGCCTCTACTTAAATCAATAGAGGACGACCTTCTGCGTTGGACAACATTGCCCATATCGCTCATGGGAAGAGTTTCCAC
>JAODUK010046828.1:0-19756 GCA_027564635.1 Typhlichthys eigenmanni
TGTCATTTCTTTATTGTTGTCACATGAAAAGATATGCTCACATATTTGCAAATATGTGAGGGGTGTACTCACTTTTGAGATACTGTATATGTTTGTTGATGTGAGCAGTGTTCGCTACTGAGCTATTTACGGAGCCAGAGCTGTGTAGAAGTATCTGATTCTTTATTCAACACGCACAGAGAACAGTAAGCTAGCGAAATGCGAGGAGATATTTTAGTGAATTTCACAACATTTGTATTATAGTATCTTACAATTAGCTTGCAATAGATGATTTAATCTTTAAATTGGGACCCTATGCACCTCGAAATAGATTCCCAAACAATGTGAAGGTTAACATTGACACGGTAGCTATGCTGGACATCAGTGAATGCTTTAGTGCAACTGAGACAACCACATGGACCAACCCATTGTGTCCTGACTTACAGGGGAGCTGTTTGCCCAGGCTCCAATAGAGGAGTTCCCAGGCATCGCCGTAGAAACCGTCAGCGACTCCAGCCGTTACTTTGTTCTGCGCATCCAGGATGATAGCGGTGAGTGGAACTAGCGATGCGTAAAGATTGCCCTGATGGAAACATTTGAACTGTTTTTACTGAATGAGCCAAAGGTCTACTCTAGTTAAGTGACTTACCTTGCGAGAAGTCAAAGTATTCTATGGTTACAGCATGACTTTATGATCTGTGGTCCTTGAACTCTGTTTTAGGTCGCAGTGCTTTCATTGGCATCGGGTTTGGAGACAGAGGCGACTCCTTTGACTTCAATGTTGCATTGCAGGACCACTTTAAGTATGTATTGGCTTTCTCGCAGTACGTCAAATAAGGCAATTCTAGTAGGTAGTGACGTCAGCACAGTTTTCATTGTTCTCGTTTGTGTATTTGACGGTGCTGTTAATTTTCCCAGGTGGGTGAAACAAGACATTGAGATGAGTAAGCAGCTTCCTGACTCCAGCCCTAAGCTTGACCTGGGATTCAAAGAGGGCCAGACCATCACTCTTAATATCGGGGTAACAAATCATTCTGTTAATGTACTTTTAAATATGGCTCAGCAGTTTTAGGTGGTATTCACACATGCACATGCGTGCAGGGCAGTGGTTCCCAACCTGGGGGGCGCTAGAGTTTACAAGGGAAGGCGTTTTATCTCATTTGCTTTGAGGTCAAAAATGCATTAAAATGTTTGACTATAACTTAATTGTAAAATGTATACCTTTATTAAAAATGGTATGCAAGGCCAATCTAAAAATAATAGCATATTAAGGACAGAGAATAATTTAAGCAGTAGGCTAATTCTTCTTCAAATATAAAAAAAAAATCAGCGGGGTTTCCTCTTTTTCTGGGGTAGGCTCCAAGGTATAACAAAAAAAAGGGTGGGAACCACTACACTAGGGTACAGTCACATTTGTTTCTGTGCTTCAATGTAAAGACATTGTGGAGTAATCGCATCTTAACAGAGAATTACATCACACTCCCTCTGTTTGTGTTGAAGTCTGAGTTCTTCTGTTCTTTGATTTCATAGCCTGTCTGGCCATGCCTGTGCGTGCGTGCGTGTGTGTGTGTGTGTGTGTGTGTGTGTGTGTGTGTGTGTGTGTGCGCGCACGCGTGTGTCCTATAAAGCATTTGTTTTTGCTCTGAGATGTTTGTGCTCTACTTTGACATCTATTTGACATACATTTAACTACTTCCCTATGTAACATTTTCAGCAATCTAAGAGGAGAGATAAGTCCCGCTCACAAGGTCCAGGTGGACTCGGCCTACTTCCCCCGCCTCCCGGGGGCAAACTTGCCCCACCCCCTTCGGCAAGATCCTCCAATCATAACACACAGTCCTCTCCAAGGACAGGTGACACAGGTTGGCCTCATTTTCTCTTCTTCTATTGCTAATGACCAAGCTGTAAATATAATGTTTGCATGATTTCAGATAGAAAATTCAGGTATTAATTTTATTTTTTTTGTCTTGTCAGGTTTCTTGCTAGACTTGGACTCCAATAACTTCAACTCGGTTGCTCCAGCCAATCCTACCGCCAGCTCTGACCTATGGGGGGATTTTGACTCTGTGTCCCAATAGTGAGGGGAGATTCTTTCTTATCCGCGCCCCTCTTTTCCATTGTGTAAAGTCTCCCAGCAATCATATTCATAATCAATCATAGCAGTCATGTTTCTTCCCACACGACAGATGAACTCCGCCACTGGCATCTGTCAGTTGAGTCCCTCAGCGCTGTTCTGTCATAACCAAGACACAGATCTCCCTCTCCAACACCATGCCTGACCTGAACCGTACTCAGTTAGGTCAATTCTCCCCTTATTATCCTCATCTTTCCACCCTTCCTACTATAGCAGTTCCTTCTTATTAAGATACAAACAAAGCAGAGGTCGTCATAGAGATTCAGGAATGTGATGGCTTAAGATACTGAGGATAACAATGCATTTGGCATTATTTATATCTACAAATGCAGTTTATGTACAGGGAATACTTACGTGTACATATTGTCAAGCTCAAGCTATTGTAATTATATTGTTGATTTGTGTGTTGTTGTTTCTCTCTCTCTTGAGGCCCCTACAGGGATGTGTAATTATGCACTGATTGACACTCTGTCTAGGTGGGAGGTAGAACCACCTTGTGTCTCCAGTATAGGTTTTAAGGCTATAGTCAACCATAGCTAGTGTGCTGTGCAATATGTCTGGCGCCCCCTACAGCCTCACCCATGCACTGAATAAGGAGGTGTGTTAAGTTATATCTAACTGAGCATTGATTCTGGAGACTGGGCTCCACTACATAATTTATACCAGCTGCTGCGGTATATCAAAGCACAGATTTTTCAGGATCATTGAAATGGAAAGGATGAGCTTATTATATCTTATCTTATGGAGGAGAAGAGGCCATGTTTTATTCCTTGTAATGTAATGTAATCTCAACTTGATGTGGCTCTGAGGACTGGGACTATTTGAGTCATCCAGGTCACGACCTCTCCTGTTCAAGGAATAGGCTTGTTTTGACACCGCTTCTCTCTTTTGAGCATTAGAATTAGCCCATAAGCTTACTGATAAGATGTTCAGACCTTGAGAGAAACTTACTATGAGTGCTATAGTCCTTATGTATTCTGTTGCTAACTATGCCCATCCCTGTTAAATTTAGTATTTTGTTGTGATATTGATATGGAGGAGCACATAAGTGTGGTGACATTTTGGCAGGTTTACTAATATACTGTATGCTGGGCTATACATGTGTGTGAATGTTTATTATGTTTAAATTCTGTTCCCTATGCATTCCTCCCAAATGTTAATTGTATAGCTGTACTGAATGTAAATGTGTATGTATATTGAAATGCAACAAATATATATAAACACTATCACCAACAACCAGCTTTCATTGCGTTAAGTTATTAGAATGGTGAGAGCATGCAGAAATGAATGAACGAACAGCTTTGGAAGTAGAAGTGTCTTTATGAATAAGTGCCTTATAGAAAATAATAGCTTAGATTTAAAATAAAATAAAAAGTGCTGCTTACAGCAAAATTATTCATCAATGTTGCTACGGGCCTGTCACTACAGTACGCTAAAATGGATGGTAAACTATGGAGGACATGATCTGTGTCCGACACCACACATGCTTTCAGTGTTCACAGACATTTACAGAAGAGAATAGACTAATACTGTAGGAGTTAGAGACATGACTCAGATATGTCTGTTTGTGTTTGTGCACGAGCGTCCCAAGATATCGCCAGGTGATCATCTTGGACTCGTCAGACCTTGCTTGCCCAGCTTTTGGGGTTGCTACGGCGACTGCGGCATCGCTTGTAATTCGTCGACCTCTGAAGGCGCTTGGGCCATCCGGACAACTCTCTGCAGTGTTCAGCTAGTACGAGTGGAAACAGGTACGTATTAAAGCATGCCCTGCACTAGAAGGAGTTGTGTGCATTAACTGCTCACTGCAGATATGCAAAAGTGGGTCACTGGTACCCATGCACCCAAAAATGGGAACAAATAAAGCTTCATCCAATTGCATGATGTTGATTTGCAGTCAATGCCAATTAGAGGCTTATAATTAGATGCCTGACATTGGCTCATTGTTGGAGGTAAAATACTAATAATACTTAGGTATATGCATGTTTTCAGTACATGCAATAAGGATATTAGGATATGATACAATGTATACAGAAATGTCACACTTAACCTACGAAATGTATATCTGACCTTTCAAGTACTCGTCGTGGTCACATACTGTCCTCACGCAGATCTCATTGTTGATCAGATAGACCCGGGGCAGGCTGGAAGACAAACATATATGAACTGACGGAGTTACAGACTGGGTTTATTGTGAACTTACTGAAATGTGGTTAGTCTAAATACTGTAGAAACCCATCAAGTCGGAATAAGCACTATTAATTAAGTACATTCATTACAAAATACTAGAGCTTCAGAAGCAAAATTATTTTAGAAAAACTTGGTCTTCACCCCAGAATACTACAGTGTATCCAATATGTGTCCAAGGCTGTGCCATGCAGTTGTATCGCGTGTAAAATCTTTCTGTTAAAGGTTACACTTCACCTGTAGAAGCACATAGTGCCAACACATCGTTTGATTGGCCGCTGAACAGAGTACATGCGAGTGCACGGGTACATCTCCTCCCTGCAGTCTGCAGACAGAGTGGGCAAGGGAGGTGAAGGATACATACAATGATGAACTACTGTAGATAGATTGGCTCACAATGAGCAGATGCAGCACATCGCAACTTAGGAATGGTGTTTCCCTAGAGAGCAAATGTTTATCCATGGCAGGACTTCAGAATAAATCTCCCAGTCACTCACTGGACGGCAAATTGGTGTCAGGTTCCTGGCTGGTTGTCTCTATAGAGGAAAAGAAACCAAATTTAAAAAATCAGCCACAGGAGGAAAAATACTGACCAACAGCAGAGATTCATATAGGTTGACAGATGCAACATACAGAGTAATATGTATTTTGATCTAAAGTGTGACTTGTGTGAAAGACGCCTTTACCAGTCTGCTGGGCTTGGCCTACAGTTGTGAGGGCTGTGGAGCAGAAACCACATGAAGGGAGCGTTTCACAGCATAAAAACAAACACACCGCGACTCAAACGTAATTAAGCAGAATGATTTGTGTGTTCTGTTTGGCGCGGTTACCATGGAGACCACAGAGGAGCAGGACCATTGGAAGGCTGCCCATTCCTTCGTCTTGTTAAGTGACAAAACTTTAGGAGCTGAAGGAAAACACGTTTAGGTGATTTCACAAAGAGGAACTGTTCAATATCCTCCCGGCAGCTGCATATATCCATTTTGTGGTTGCATTTAACCCCATGGACTCTTGCATGGTAATGTTGGGTAACTACCCGATGTTGCTTATTAAAATGTTTGACTAGATCAAGTGTTGAGCTACTGAGCCAATGTAAGAATAACATTATATAACATGATACCAATAGTAAACGTTTCAATTTTGCTTGCTGTGGCTTGATTTTAGAATTGTGTTACACAACTGTCCCCATATTGTTCTCTCTCTTTCTCTCTCTCTCTCTCTCTCTCTCTCTCCCCCCCCCCCAAGATAGGCTCCCACCCTGCATCATTCCTCTCGTGATGTGTCAATGTTACACATGTCCAAGACATGAGTTCTCTCTAAAGAATGTGTTTTTTTGGGCCCTATTTGAGCGCTCCTTACCACTCCCTCGTTATAGTCACACATTCTTCCCCAGCTTTCTTTTCACAGAGCATATTAATGCTTTTCTTGTGGAAAAACTGTCACTGGACAGTTTTGCCAGAAGGTATGAGATGCGTTTTCCTCTCTGACGAGCAGAGTGACAATTTTATTGATACATTCTACCATGGATGGCCTCCAGTTGGCGTGGTGCATGCATGTTTTGCAAGCTTCCCATGTGTTTATTTTTGGTTACTATTGTATCTTTACAAAAGCCACCTCTACTAAATGCATTGTTTATATTCTATTTACTTACTCAGCTAAACAGTCACACTCAGATAAACAACTCCTCAGTTAAATGTTATTTTGTGTTAGCATGCGATTCACTGATGATTCATATAAAGTATAGACATATATATATATATATATATATATATATATATATATTTCTAGATTGGATCCATATATTTCTTACAAAGTGTATTATCTTAATATAAGAAGCATTATTGGTTTGTACTTACAACTTTTGCTGTCGTCCGAAAACCTCTTTTATTTTGAATGTTTAGTCTTTTCTTCTTTCCCCTCTTTTCTTCTCCTCCCTCCCTTCCTCCCATCTACTCCTCCTCCTGACCTCTCCTCTTCCAGTATTGTTGTCTTGCTCTCCGCTGCATCCACACAGTCTGGTACAAATTTAAAGTGTCCTCTTTCATGTTAACAGTTTGTCTTTTGTCCTTATTTAGAATGTACCCAGCCCTGGTGTTTCAAGATGAACTTGGGAAACTTTTGACAAATGCACACTTTAAGGGTCCAATACTAATATTCAACAAAGTATATTGGATATATGGATGTATTTTAATTAAATCAGTCACTGAAATATTATGTCTTATCAGATTAATGACATTCTCCTCAGATTAGTATTGATATTTATTTGAGATATTTTACAGTAATCTTGCACGCGCACACACACACACACACACACACGCACACACGCACACACACACACACACACACACATACTGTGTGGTAGTATGTAGATGTCAAGCAAAGGCTTCTGCTTCAAAAAGCCTTACATTGTAATACTTCATCATAACCAGCAGGTGGTGCAGTGAATACATGTAAATACATGTAAATATGTATCAATAGCCTATACAGAGTATATGACTAGGCTATAATGAATGGGGGGGAAAAAACGTAATTCAAATACAAACTGTATGAACCTAATCTGGATTTTTATTAAACTATGCATTAGTTAATGTTTATTGTGAGTAACCCATGATGTGAGTAAAGCCAGTCAAAGGTTTATTGAAAATTAAATTAAATTCAGAATAATTGCTGGTCTTATATTTAGGCCTGTATATGCAATGCCCAATTAGCAAATAATCCTTTATTAATGTTTTTTTCCAATTTCTCACAATAGCGCAAACGAGAATAGCATGTGACACCAACATTCTCTAAAAATAAAAAATAAAATAAAAAGTGTACTTATCACTTTGGTCTCTTTCATATGATTTTCAGATGAGCCATAGTCCTAGACTAAGAACAGAAGGGTTTACAATGAAGATCATTGCATTTTCCTTTTAGTCTTTGACTAGGCGTATTCCATGTCTGTGAAACTGGCCTTTTGTGTTGAAAAGTAGGCCTTCATTGGGACCATAATAACTGCACGGGGACAGAAACCTGATGCTCCGCAAGCTTCCATGGACTTGAACAACATACATATTACCAAACATACCCACGGAGTCACAGACAAGGAAACCCACTGGCTCCCTGCACCACAGGCGGTATACTCATTTTCAACGGGGACACTCATCAACTCGTTGACATATCTGGGGTACAGAGATCCTGGGCCGAGGGCTTACAGAGCGCCCTAACTAGAGCTGCCGGGCGAGGCCGATGACAGCTTGACAGATGTAGGTAAAGTAGAGGTTTGGAAAAGGAGAAGTAGACGGGACAGCTCAGCTAGGACAGAAGCTGATGAGGAGAATTGGAGCGTGGCCAGAGAGCAAGGCAGCATGGGTATAGGAGAGACATGCCAGATAGTAAACACATGATAATATGGAGACTTGTTTATTAGTCCAAGGGAATTGCTCCCTTTGCCTTTCCACCTGCCAGCGAGCGCTGTCTCTCTGCACGCACTGTACCCCATTTTTACCCCTACACCCTCCTCCTCCAGATTGGTTTGTGGCATTCTGTATTTCACCAGCATGAAAGTCAAACGTACTGGCGGGCACTCTAAATGTTTTAGTTATAGAAGTTACAACGGGCAGTTTTCCACTGACACCTGATGCTGGCATGCACTGGCGTGAACCCTCTTCCATTCAACACACTCTTCACTTAGTGACTCTTTACAAAGTGGATCAATGGACATTTACTGCACATCCTCCTCCTAGAAACTCCCTATGAGTAAAAGAGTTATAATTTGTGTCTATAATGGTAAATCAGATTGATGTCATTTAAACTGCTGTATACTGCAGCTGAACCATAATGAACATGGAGGTTAGTATGTATATGTCCTCAGTAAACGTACCTATGAGGGATCAGTCCATGATGATGATGCCAGAATAGTTTGCTTATCCGTGAGAGATTCATTTCTGCCTATGGGATATTTGAGCTGAAGTATTTTTTGGACCACTTAAGTCATTCATCCATCTCTTTTTCCAGCAATTTGTCTTCGAGCCCATTCAATCCGTTTATCACATATCCCACCTGTCTTTATAATGTAGGCTGCTTACATATTACATTTGACATCTTTTACCCGCTAACTATATCCAACATCCATCTGATGGTTCTCAGTGCTTAAATACAACCATCACTCGTTTAAAGAGTTTGTGGGTGTTTTTCTGAATGATCCATGACAGACTACAATGTACAGAACAGTGTCCCAGAAACAAGAGCCTTCATAACAGTAGACTCACTGAGCCTGGGAAGATAAACGATGATAAAAGATGAGGGATATTTTGTAGGTAATGTCTTGTGCATCAGTTACATCACTAGACATGAAACAGAAAACCCTTATCCTGAAATGTCAATTCTGATTGTCATTGCATTTATCTTAAGTGGAGCATCCACCTGGCTATCTAGCTAGCACCCCAAATCTCCACATCAGTTGTCCTTGTTTCTCTGGGTGTCATCATCCCTGTGATCTGTGCTCATTTGACCGCCAATAGATTTGCACCTCGGTCACCATCTTTGTGCTGGCTCTCCATTGTCCCTGTACACCGCAGCATGTGTTTCCATTTGTCGGGAGCTGTTCCACCATCAACCTGCCACACAACTGTCACACAAGCCCTGTCTCCATGCATGCTTCCAGGAAAACAGCAGAGCCCAAACAGCTGTTACTAATGGGGCCGGGGAAGCGGGGGTATATACAGCACAGTCTTGCCCTGACGAGGGTAAGAGGTACAAAGTGAAAGAGTTTTACTGTAAACATCTAGAGATGGCCGGCTGTTTCTGGCGGTTGTAAGGAGTGAGCTGTGTAGACAGACACCCTCGGTGTAAAAGAGGGAGAGAGGTCAGAGGTCGGTGTGTTTACAAAGTTCACGTGACAGCGCGGCAAGTGGAGATGAAGGGGAAAATATAAGACCTGAGGCCAGCTAAAACAGAAACACAATGTTTCAGAAAAAGGAGGACTTTCAGATAGGAGAGAGTGGGTTAAAGTCATGTTGGGTCAATGTGTTCCACCACATAGTGCTGCAATAGGCCTGTGGGCGCCAAGGCAGCTTGATGTTGAGCTTTGGAGGGCTAGAGAGGCTGTGTGGACCAGATAGTCAGTAGAGAGGTGATGATGTGCGCTGTGCTTAAATAGATAGGCCTAGGGTCTATTTATAAAGCCATCTGGAGTGGCCCTTATCAGGGGTTAGCACAGGCCCAACACACATGCATGCACTGCCTGTGCTACTGAAAGGGCTGCAATCCAATAACATGAAATTATTTTATTTTAAAAGTTACGTTGTTTTTTTTACTAATATTAGGACATTGTATATTGCTAAAATAATAATGTAATAAAAAGGTATTAAGCTCCACTATAGTCAGGTGCATAGTATAGCCTACTGTAGCTGTGGTTGGCTACTCTATTTTAATCCTTGGCATTACCAAGTGTATTGCTTTGACACAGTTGATAATTAGACAACTCAGCAGTGGATGTCAAGTAGCTAAAAAGTAGTTTTGAATATTCACTTTATGACTTTAAGACTTAACATTGTATGCTTAGCGATTATCATTAACGATTTAAAGCACAGCCTGTTTCATGTGGCTTTAATGTGGGGTTGCTTGGTAGTCAGAAAATCGATCGAGGCCCACTGTATGGTGAGTCATACAGCGATTTTAAGATAATTAACTTTTTGTCAAATTCATCAAATATCTTCTTTATACAGCCCAGACTTGTAAAATGGGAACACAAACAAAGTGGTGCAGACCGCACAGAACAACAATATCCTTTGCGATGCGTTCCTAATGTGTGGGGTGGAGTTTTTGAGGGAACACCCTATGTGGCATTAAAGGAAGAAGTGGTTTTATTTTAATCAAATTCAAATATCAACTAACTTTCTCTAGAATGACTTACTATACCTTTAAACTTGCTAACGAATGGACAGTATGCGGTTTGCGTCAGATCTGCCGGGGAGAACACAACAGAGTAACCTATCTCTATCAGGTTGTTTTGATAATTCTATTTTAGATGTGTCCCTTCTTCTGTTTTTCAGCACCTGTTATTTTATCTATCAAGCCAACATGTTCCTCCATGACCACTGGCCAGCAACTCACCTTTCAACCGAGAACTATATGTTGGAGCCGATGTTCTCATACGTTTGCGTTTTGCAGTGACAGCGGCCAAAAAGAGCATGCTGGAATTTTACTTGATATGGCAGTTGTACTGTCAGCAATATATTATTTTATCAGATAAATGTCATAATATACTAAATAGATTTAGAATGCCACGTGTGTACACCACAGCGCCAATTATAGTTCCATGTTGCCTAATCAATGTGGTAATCACATTTACATAATATCTGAAGCATGTACTTGTTAAAACACGTTAACTGTAAGTTTTATTCACTTGGACATAATGATAGGCACAGGTTTTACAGATATAGGATTAGAGATTTTCTGTTCAAACACCATGCATTTCTTTTACTGTACACTTCGAACAAGCATCTGTACAGACACACACGCACACATGCACATATTCACACAATTAGCTATACACCTTGTGAAGTACTAATTATACTGGAGATATTTACAAGGAAAAATACAGCACCGTAGAGCACAATTTTATAGTAGCACACTGAATGATAAAAAAATATGTATATTGAAATACTATTTGCATTCTTTGGAAAGAGAATATCCCAAGCTTCCTGGCTGGTTACACAAAACAACATTTATCTCTCCCCTCGTCCCTCACTCACCCTCTCGCCCTCAACCCCTCCTCCCTCCCTTATTTTTTTGGCCTCCTTTTCTGCCTCCTCTGCTTTCCTCTTCTCCTCCTCCTCTGTCTCTGTCAGCCAGGGCCCCCCCAGGTAGCTCAGAATCTCCTCGGGGCTCCCGCGCTGCCGGGGCCGCGGGTCCAGCAGCTCCTTCAACAGAGTCATCGCTAGCGGGCTGAGGCCCTGGAACTGCGAGGGAAGACGACTGCTCCCCCGGTCTTTGTCCGTTCTGTCCTCCCCTCCCGACTTCTCTTCCTCTTCGGCCTGGTGGTCAAACCACCGCTCGTACCTGCGGTAGCCCGGGTCGTCGTGCGTCGTCTCCTCCCAGGGGAAGCAGCCGGTGAGCAGGCAGTACACAAGGATGCCCAGAGCCCAGCTGTCAATGCAGGGCTCCACCGTTACCATCAGATCTTCCTCGCAGGCCTGCCTCGTCTTCCTGTCGATCTCCTTGGCCGGCTCCACCTCGGGGGTGCAGAAGGGTGATTGGTACCAGATGGCGCGCACGCTGGTGCCGATGAGGCGCGCGAGGCCGAAGTCGCCCAGCTTGACCCAGCGGCAGGAGCGGTCGCACAGGAAGATGTTCTCGGGCTTGATGTCGCGGTGGACGAAGCCCAGGGAGTGGAGGTGGGTCACGGCGCCGCTCAGCTGTGACATCACCCGCTGGACGCACTCCTCGCTCATGCCCACCTGCACAGAGACAGACAGAATGAAGCAGCTCATCAATAAAGGCACTAAATGTACCAATAAAGCTAAAGAGAGCACCGCAGCAGTTTCTCAGATTTTACCAATATATACATTTGTCTTTTTTACTTACATGTAATATAAGTATTTTAAGATAAATATGTATTATAAGATGTAATATTATATATATATATTATATGATTATATATATATATATATAAAAATAAAAAATGTTTTAGTTATGTTATGCATTTTACATTTACAATACATTTATACTGTAAATGTAAATACTGTAAAATATTGTAGAATGTGCAGCGGTCTCTTAATTTTCTCCACGGCTGTATGTTAGGGGTATAGAGATGAGAATGAGAATTTTGCAGTTAATTTTTAACATTATTGCTAATGAGATTATTGCAAAGTGAATCACAGTTATCTTTATGTTGCTTGTGAAAAAACAAGTGTATTATCCTTTAATTTATTTCTAATTTCTTCCCATTCTATTCTACTGTATTCTACGTGACCTTTTAGTATACCCTTTTAGCACATATACCTGCCCCTCAGCCAGTGTGAGCAGGCTGGCTGTCTTATCACTGCTGTTAAAGGTTACTGGCAGAGGCCTGGAGCTGCATGTCTCATGTGTGCCTCAACATTTTGCTGACCCAAGCAAGTCTCTCAGGACAGGGGTGGAGATTTAGAGCCAGGCTACTGTGACAATTACGTTTCTGGAATTTTCTTAGGCATTTCTACGTTCTGCATGTTGGTAACTCGTGAATAGAACACACTGAGTTTAGCAGCACCATATTCTTTTCTGAATACAGATTTATTTAAAGGCAGGCACACTTTTATACATATATTGTATATATAATTTTTTTTTTTTTTTTTTTTTTTTTTTTTTTTTATGTGAACATAGCTTACAAAAAGATGTGTTTTATCCAGCTGCTTTAGCCAGAACCAGCTGTGTTTCGTATGTTATACAGTAGAACAAATATTTATAATTATATGAATTTCTTAAGGAAATAATATGCGGAGAAATATAAAATGACATCAAATGTGAACGCAAACTTTTATCATGCTCAAACTACATTTTTGTTGTCATGATGTCATGTACATTACAGTAGGCCTACGTGAGGCAATAAGCGAGCACACCCCAAACACTGGGAACTGAGTGGTCTAGTAAAGTCGGCTACGAGACAGATAGCACGTATTACACACTGACCTCTGACACAATGACACTGTAGAGGTCACCGTACAGACCAGCCTGCTGGGCGAAGACGTAGTAGGAGGGGGTCGAAAAGAAGATGCCCACGGCCCGTGTCAACGAAGGGTGGGTGCAGAAAGAGAGGGAGAGATTGTATTCCCGCAGGAAAGAGATGAGAGTGGTAGAGTGGCGAGGAAAGAACTTCAGAGCCATGGCGGTGCCTGCATCACATAAGATGGAGGGCAGATTCAGTAAGCACTGATTAAATGAATGCAAGTGAGAATGTAAGCGTTTAGTACCACAGTAAGAAAATACAACTGCCCACTGGGATGAAGTTGTGCCTAAAACCACAGATGCAGCAACCCAATCCCAGAGACTTCACTACAGCAGCATAAGTGGAAAAGGTTATGGGAGCTCTACTGCAGCCCTGAGCCTGCACATGTGCAGGTAAATCACGACAGAAACCTAATATGATCCATATCAGATATGATATGATCCTGAGCCATATGAGGATTACATTTTCCACCATTGGTAATGTCTTAATAAAATATAGGAACGTCTTAATAAAATAAGGGAATTATACACTGAAGTTCACACGTTTAAAGTTCACCAAATTAAGATACATTTTACATTATCAGATTTCATCGTCATGAGCTTTGGTTGGTGAGCAGTGAGCACCAACCTCTTTTTTTGTGGACAGCCAACATGACCTTGCCATAGGAGCCCTCTCCTAGGAGCTTGACCACCTTAAAGTGTTCGGACGTCTTCAGAGTGGTCATGGATTGGGCTGACAGGAAACATAGTTCATCTAGTTCCTGAGCAGAGACAGACTGTGATGATAAAACACAAAGCATCTGAAGGTGGTGATTAAGACAGAATAGTCAATATAATAATTACTGGCACGTGTTGATGATGATGAAGGAGGATGATTATACATAATAAAGTCAGGAGAAAAAAACATACAATTCAATCTTTTTCCAAGCACATAGTATACAGCATGACTGTTATAGCTTTTGTAGAACCTTTGTCATAAAGTAAATTGACTAAATTTAATTTCTTTCCACAAATACAGTAGTTATAATTTCATGGCATTCAGATATAGATTTCAAATTTTTGAGGGAATACATATTTTGTAATAATAATTTAGTGTATGAATATGACCGAGCTGTTTTGGGCTGTTCATGCAAAATGATTTGGTTGTAACCTCACACATTTGGTCAGCATGCATTATATGTATTGCTGCAGCTCAGCAGCTGGTGCGTGTGACATATTGACACATTGATATCTTGACATCTTGTCATGTCTTTGTCCCTGAAGTGATTATTAAATCATCATGGGCCTCAGCACTAGATGGATGCGGTAAGAGGTTCACAAGCTGCCGCCTGTGGGCTTCATTAAAGCCTTGTGGAAGCCAGCTTGTTAACACATTTAAATGCAATTAACCCTGCTAAACATTGCACGCCTATATGCATCTACTACAAAACCGTCTGCACAGGTGTAGTGGGGCGTAAAATATACATTTTGTATATTTTATATTTTGAGTCCCAGCAAGAGTATGGACCGATCTATATCGTGATAATTTCTATATATTTCTTATTGCATTATTTTGATATTAATGTATGAAAAATATGTTTATTATCTTTTGCCACACATTCACATTGAACAACTACTAGTTCAAAATGAGTATTAAGCCTAAACAAGCAAGACTTGCATGTTACATTATAATTACAACATAATCTACTAGGTTAGTGGCATGTTTGAATACATGCTAGCGTTAAAGTATGCATATGTATAAAGTGTATGTGTCATGGTTAATCAACTGAAATACATACTTACTGGCATTTTAGAAATAGGTCAGTCTCTTCAGTTCGGTCTTTGCTTGTCTTGTCAGCATCTAAAAACAGACTTGATAAACTCCTGGCAGCCTGAAAATGCTGCAATTCACAACTACAGTTTAACACTGTTGCGCTGCTGTATCTATTTTGCTATGGTTAAAATGCAACAGTAGTAGAGACCACTGTTTCTGGACTGTGGCACCATGCAGTGAGACAACAGCTTTAAAGTGGAAACTGAGACTAGCTCTACCGCTCTCTGAGACCTGTATAGTCACTACCTCTCTCCCACCTCAATATCTTATACCCCCAGTCCTTTCCTATTCCTTTCCCAACGCTCTCTCTAACACTCTCTCTATGCAAGCATGCATGTAAGTTATTTCAAACCTTTCCAACGGTCTACCCTGTGTGTTTCTCTCCCTCCCACTCTGCTGTTGTTCGAATGTCCCACGGGATCTGTTAGCCTGTCTGTCAGTAATAACCTAACCTGTTCCTCCCGGTTCTCGCCTGCCATCTCCTCACCCATCACTCATAGTGTGAGCTCCCTAGCCACCCCACCTTTCACACCGCCCCTCCCCACACCCCTCTCTTGCCATTCTCTCCATCTCACTCGCCCTCTCTCTCGCTCAGTCAGTCAATTCCCTCCACCGTGTGAAATACCTCCAGTAGGCATGCTGAACAGACATGGTTGGAATAAACTAACAAGCTGTTTCCAAATCACAGCCTCTTATAGAGATTACAGGCTGTAGATAAGCATGCCAATTTAGACTATACTCTATTTTTATTGGCTCTCATCTCTGTCTTGCCGCTGATGTTTAGAAGAGAAAGTGTGCAAACCAATCCTGTTTTCTGTGTTCACACATGCCTCTCAACAATGTGTGGAATGGTATTATGATTTTACTGGTAAACTTTGATTGCTTTTGGCAGTAATGTGAGGTTGGGTACTAGAGAATAGTCCCAGTCACCCAGGATAGGAAAGGGTCGGGCATGTTTCAAACCAAAACAAAATACAATTTTTGCAACACCTCTTAGTTTCAGAATAATAAAATAAAATAAAATAAAAATTATATTTGAATGACATTGTCGTGTTTTCCGTGCCTCCAATATCTTATCACATACAAATATATATATATATTTTTTTTCTTAAATTTTTTGAAACATATTATTCCCTATCATCACTTGAGTGACAAAGCTTACACCTGGAATCTTGCCATAGCAAATAGCTCCATTCGTTGCTGTGATGTTTACATGCCACTACTTAGCACCAACAGTTTTTTTCTTTGTCTCCCAGGGCTTTGACACCCCACATACCACATAATACAGTACTATTATTGCCACAGGCCTCCTGCCTATGTTGTGTAACATACACACTGGCTGCTATAACAACCAACTGGCCACACACTCAGGTTACCATTGCTGGTATAGCTCAGTGGCCTATGGCCACTATCTACTTCCATGTTTATGGGCACTGTGGGGACCCTGAGGCCCTGCTGTGACAACCTGCTCTGAACACGAAGCTGATTTGTCACAAAGACCAACATACAGTATATACATATCATACAGTACACACTTAATGCAAGGCTAGATAGTCTATAAATACAGTATGCAGTATTACTTAGCAGTTTCACACTGGAAACTGCACTGACACCATACGTTTATTAAAAAAAACATGTTGAAATAAGTGTATATGTATATACAGTATTTACTGTATACACACACACACACACACACACACACACACACACACACACACATAATGTACCTGCATGTATGTCTGAGTGATGTTCCACACACCGACACACAAATTCAATGATGCATGTGAATTGCACACGTCTAGAGTTCAGAGATGTTTGTTTCCTCTGGAGGCGCTTCAATATAGTTTCAAACACACACGCACACATGCACACACACACACACACACACACACACACGCACGCACGCACACGCACACACGCACACGCACACGCACATGCACACACGCACACACACACACACACACATGCACACACCTGCTGGACCTGATGCAATGTTGTATGGAGTTGTTGACAAGTTACTAAGGGGTTACATAACATGCAATTCCACAATATTGTATAATCATTTTTATCACCCATCTTCTTTTATATGAATGCCACAGTAACACATCCATCACTCAGATGTGTGCTGGTGACAGACAAGACAGAAATGGTCATTCTGTTTAATTCCCATAAAGTCATCACATAGCCTGCTGATGGTTACGATTACGATTATGATCACTGGTTACCGTAGTTTAATTTGATTATTTACAGTTAGTTACTGTAATTATATTTTGATATTTGGTGAATGGATTAATTTGGTACACAAACTCAAACTTGATATCTAATATCCAGGTCCAAATGAATGGTTAATCCTTATATCCAGTATATTATAAGTTTTACACCAGAAACTGCTTGAAATTTTCCTCATAAAAAAAAAATATATATATTAATATATAATATTAATATTAATAATACATCTTTTGAAATTTGGTTTGTAAAAACATGAAATATGGCAAGCCCTAAAATCTTTCATAAAGTTAGGAAGATCAAGGCTGCCTCTTTGTGGAGGGTTGATGCTACAACATTGTCTCACCAAAACACAATAAATACACATAACCTAAACATTTTCACATAGTGTTTTATCCACAGCGCAATACAAATACAGGCTATGAGCAAAATGTGGTCATGGTGGCACAATTTGTCGATTTGTGGCATGTGGCGCCAATGGTTTGGTGGAAATGTTTTGTGAACCATCAAATCAGAAACTAGAAAATAGTCAGCTGACCTGTTCTTTCTGCCTATCTCTACCGTAGTAAAGGTCGGTGTGCGTGGACAGGGTGTGGTCATCTTGTGGAAAGTTAAATTTTGATCAGCTGTAACAAGGGAACATTGATCTTAATGCATTAAGTAGGTTATTAATGCTTCCAAAAAAGTTAGCAGGCTATGTAATTATTTAATTTCAACTCGAAAAAGTTATCGTGATCCCTATGGGCTACTGGCAATAATCTAATGTTCCATGTTTCATTGACCCAAAAGTACAGCTCTCCCAAAATAACATCGAGGTAGCCTACTGTCATACACGTCGTATGCTTCGTAATCATAACCATAGCCTATATGGTTATACAATTTGCAATATGATCTAATACCACTTAGCATATCAGAGGTCGGCATTCAGTTCAGATACATAGTATTGTGCAAACGTGGAGACCTCTGCAAAAATAAAGTTGGAAAATAGGAAAATAATCGGTATAGGGGGTGCGGTGCTTTCTGTAATTGAGAACGGAACCGGAAATTCGGCCATCTCCTCGTACACAGAAGCTACAACAGGGTCAGTACATATTTCATTTAGATATTTATTATGTTAGGAACAGTTGTGGGACTCAGTGGTGTATATTTTCAAAGTTGAAATCCCACGTAATTTTTGTGTGGGACCTGTCATCGTGACTGTGCCAGTTCATACAATCTGGCAATCGCCTTCTGTTGCCACTTGCAAATGTTAGTAATAGTTAGCTAGCCTGCTAGTTAGCCAATATTTCCAGTGGCACAAACACCAACAGTGCGGACTGACATGGATTTCGGTAGACACTGATTGCACAAGAGTTCAAACTGGATTTGTTCTGTTGTTCAAACTGACAAGGTAATAGTCATATTGGTCTATGGTCCATATCTTTTCAGTAATCGATACTGGTATGATCAGCGATAGTATGGTGTTATTTTGGTTTAGTTGGTCGGTTTACTGGTACCGTACAGTACAATACTTAAAACTTACCGTTTCGTTACCAGTGTAGCCTGCACGTTGTCCAGATCCAGACCGGATCATAACAACACATGTTATATTACATTTGGACACGAGCTTGTATGTGAGTTGCTTGCTAATAGTAAGCATTTTAAGTCAGTACGCGATATGACAGCTAACGCAAGTTAGCTATCCACAGTAGAAAGATTCCTAGCTAGATTGGGAACCTGTCCTTCACACACATAACTGTTACAGTACTGTCATTACTCTACTTGACTGTTACCAGTATAGTAACACTATTGTAGACATTTACACTTTTAAACATAGCATATCAATCAGTAACGTACTATGTATGATCTTACCTTTTATATTTTGTTACCAGATACTTAGTCTTGCGTGCAAAGGCAAATGCAGTTGTGACTATCGGTACTGTTTTTGTATAGCAATGTCAACACTTGTGTTCCTTAAATGGGTAGGGGTCTCTTAACGGGTGAAAAAGAATCATTCATCATATGTTGAAAGGATTTACTTTGGATATTCAACTACTTGTCTTGTGTTGTGACCCTAGTATATTTTTTTATTGAGTCTGCATATTCTATATTGTTCACCCAATCTTTTCTGGCTTTATTGAAGTGTGTAGGTTGCTGGACCATTCCGTTAATGTGATATCTAGTTCTTTATCTGAAGACAGTGCTACGCCCTGTTTCGCTCATGTTTGTCCCTCTTATCAGTACTGGCAGGTAGGTAGCTAGAAGCTTAGTTTAAGCAACAAAGTGACATGTACATTTCACCTCCTGGTTTCAAATATATAACTTGTTAATAATGTATAATATTACATCCAATAATAATTCATACTAATCTGGGTTACTAGTCTGGGATTTGTTTATTTATAAATGTGTCTGCTAATATTTTCTGCAAGTAATATTCTTCATGCACTTAAAATCAGTAGCCTAAAATGCTGGAATGATTTGAGAGTGTGTGGTTGGTATTTGAATAGGGCTTTTCTACCAGACAAGTATGACCTTTGCTACAGTGCATCAGCAATCTCTAAAGTGACTTTTGGAATGGTTATCTCCTCCAATTCTTAGATTATGCAATTGTCTCCCAGTGGTATCTTTCTGTCACTATCTTCAACAGGCCTAGTATATATAGTATGTATGTATGTATGTATATATATATATATATATATATATATATATATATATATATATATATATATATATATAAAAAAAAAAAAACA
>JAODUK010046839.1:0-19753 GCA_027564635.1 Typhlichthys eigenmanni
CTCTCTCTCTCTCTCTCTCTCTCTCTCTCTCTCTCTCTCTCTCTCTCTCTCTCTCTCTCTCTCTCTCTCTCTGAGGAGCAAGTCCTAACCTGCCTTTGTGTTTGAGATGAAATTGGCATGTAAACACTGCCAACCGCTGGTTACCTCCTGAACTGACCTTAAAACACGTGAACACTCTTCATCTATGTATTCTATGCACTCTGCATTATACCAGTCCACAAGTCGGAAGTCCAACGATATATATATCCCTATAAACATGTGCAGACAGACCAGGCTTAACAACGTCCACTCTTCCACAGGTGGTCCTCATAAAGAGACGTATACCAGTCAGTCTAGAGTGGACACACAGAGGAATGTTCTCTGTTCACCCAGTATTGTGAAAGTTCCCCTTTTTATCTCTTTTCTGCCATAATGTCAGAAACTATTTTTAAAGAAGCTGGGATATGTAAAGTAGACCACACACAGTCATCGGTCCAGCAGTTCTTTTGATACAATTAGCATAATAGTCAAAAACTACATCAACAGCTGACACTGACACCATTGCATAACCTTTATCTAGGAAGTCACATTGGGATGAATTAAGACCTACAGCCAAGACAGGGGCAAATAGCCGTATCTAACTAATAAGAGGACAACAGCAAATCATTATTGGCAATACTACGTATGACAAAAATACATTTTTAGTCACGTTGTTGTTAGCCTATGCAGCTGGTGCTAACAGTGACCACTTCCATTATTATATACGCTGAAAAAATAATGCTGTACTTCTACAGAACCCTCGGTCTGTAAATAGGAACACAAACAAATCTCACAACGATATCCCAGCCTTGACAATGTGTGTCTAATGTGTGGGACAGAAGCGAGCAAACTATGAAATTGAAGGGAGAGGTGTTTGTTTTGATGAATTTCAAATATCAACATAATTTCTCCAGAATTACTGGAATGACTGACTACACCTTTAAATTTGAGCTTGGCCTGCAGTTCATTCAAGAACCAAGGGTCGTAGTAGCCTATAGCAGGCTTGATTGGTCAACATCTGTTCTGACAGAGGGCATTTTAATTGAAACCAAAAATAAAAACCTAAGTAAATCTTTCTTTCCTTTAACTATTTTTTTTTAATAGTTTTTCTCTGTACTTCTGTATTTGTTTATGGGACGCACAACTAGTGTACATGTATTCCCTCTCTGTAAAGCACTTTGAACTGCAATTATGTATGAAAAGTGCTATATAAATAAATATTATTATTATTAAATCTGAAATTTGCTGGAAATAATATCAAAATAATGCAGTGTTGCAGCATACGCAAAGCTAGGGATGACCTTAATGGCCTGTAAGATGCCAAAAAGCAACAACAACAAAAAAAAAACAACAACAATGTAAACTCAACTGCAACATATTTAGTCAAGTTTGTAGATTTTATATTTAACTGTTGAGTTCATTCCTCATGTGGCATATGCTTTATAAAAAGACTCACAATGAAGGGAAACTGGCTCATTGACACAGTTCCTCACATTTTTGGCAGAGGAAGAGTCTAGAGACTCAAGCCCTGGCTAAATGCTATATTTACTCTAAAACCTAACGAAAGAAACAATGAGTTACTGCCAGCCCACACAAACATGCATGCATACAAACACACACACACTTACATGCACGACACGGACAATATATTGTCACACATTTCCGTTGTTTCAGTTTGTCATGCATGCTCACACACACAATCAAAAATCCCAAAAGCATATAGGCCTTAAGAGTACAGAACTAGGGTTAGCGTAAGCGTGTATATTACAACGCATCACCGAAGAGCTGCTCATACGGAATGTTTAAATCTAATGTCTGAGAGGAGAGGGTTTATTTCTACGTCAGGGTAGCCATGACAGTCCCACAACTGCTGACTTTACTCCACATCCCTGCAAAGGCATTTAAAGGCAGTAAAATGTGTTCAATTCAACAACCCCAAAAGTCTCCAAACACACTGTGTGCTACCAGTCAACATATTCAGAGTTTTACAGGGGAACTCCTCATCATTTCCCCCATAATCAAACAATTGGCTTTAGAGCGCTGTCAATCTCCACCAGAGAGATTCCATAGATACTGGACTAGACTATTGTGGAAGACACTGTGAAAAGCACACCCATCACGCATCCCATGCTTTTTTCATTATGCAATGACAGATTCAGACAATTTCCTTTAGAACATTATCTCACCACCACCATTTTAACTCGGTGAATTAAACGAGTGAAAGGCTTCCTCATTTGTAACAGCAACACACAGCGGGCAAGTTTTGGTGGGGGGAGGTCTGGGAGGATTGTGAGAAGAGAAGAGAAGAGAAAGCAGAGACAGACAGTAGATAGATCACTGTGGAAAATAGACAGGCTGGGGTGAGAATGTTTTAATCTGTCTTACCTGTGCTGGCATTGCCCAACAGACTCCTGTTCCACTAACAAACAAATACCACACACACAAACAAACACACACACACACAGAGAAACACACACGCTGTAGAGTAGCACGGAGCAAACTAAGAGGAGGGTGCTAATGGAATGCCCGCCTAACTAGTGCAGGGGAGGCAACCGAACGCACAGATGAGGAAATTGAGAAGATATGCATGCGTGTGTAAATGTATGTACGTGTGTGTGTGTGTGTGTGTGTGTGTATATATGTGTGTCTACATTCAAAATAAACATGCGTGTGTGTGTGTATGTATATATATATATATATATTGTCACTCGATAAGATGTGAAAGTAAACAAGTGTGTGTGTGTATATGTGTGTCTATATTAAAAATAAGTGTGTGTGTGTGTGTGTGTGTGTATGTATGTATACAAACACACACACACACACACACACACACTTGTTTACTTTCACATCTTATCGATTGACAATAAATCCTTTGCTCTGTTAACACTACTCATAAAACGCCTGTGAGAAGGGGCATGACAAGACTAAACGCTGTGAACCCGACAGTTTTACCTGCAATAAATGCTAGACCAAACATAAACCCCATGCAGATAACTCTCGTGAATACATAAAGTCAAACATTTCACTTTCTTTTGTGATAAGGGATCATTCATCATCCTCCCATATCCTATTCTTACTTACACAACAATGACAAACACATAGTTTGTATTAGAAATTCCCTCTGACTTAAAGTACAACTGACACTCGCTGCTAAAAAGCAGAAGACACGTAACCAAGTAGAACAGTACAGAAAATAGCACCTTGATTCATTCCACGTAACACATGCACCACCTAGTGGCCAACTACTGTATATCGTTAAGTGCAACAGAAATTGCAAATCTCTGATGAGGGCCATCTCTGTGTGTATGCTGAATGCTTGTAATCCATGATTTACAGACAGGGTTTAACCTCTGACAGATGTGCTGCGACTCAGTCAACACCAATGTGCTTCCAGTCTGTTTCTAGTCCAGGAAATGTGTTGAAGTGAATACTAATGTTGACAGGCGCTGCATTTCACCACTTTACCATTAGATGGCAGTGTAACACACTAATAATTAAGGCCAAGGCAAATCAACATAGTCACAGTCAAAAGCAGCTTCAAAGTAAGAATATCTGAGCCACATTCTATATTTGGGAAGTGTTAACAGTCATTGCCTCCTACCGCTGGTTATTTATGAAACTATTGGACAGCGTTGAACCAATCGACGTTGAACCACCATTTAGAAACTCGCTTGACTTTAACCTCAGTTAGAAACGTCATCTCACCAGCCCACCCTGATTGGTCCGACCAGTGAAACGCTATTGCGAACATGGTTCCCAGACTATAATCTCAGCCTCAGGTGGCTGGTTGCGTCACCTGCCTCTGCTAATACCATACAATTGCACCCAGAACCGAGCCCTTCAGGACTGAGTCTCCATCCATGCAGGAGGACCCGCGTATCACCAAGGACCCCAGTTGCCCGGCACACAGACTATTCTCCTTGTTACTGTGACAGTACATGAGTCTGAGAAACAGAACCAGCAGGTTCAGAGACAATGTATGAAGCCCCTCCACACACCTTTAGTGTTATTTATGGATTATTTTATTGCTAATTGCACTTTATTCTTATGTTTGGATTGTGACTGCATTATTGAGAGTGAAGCACTTTGTGACCTCTGTCTGAGAAATATACAAATAAACGTTACTTTATTATTTGCAGATATGTATTGCTTGTGGCTACTGTGAGCAGTAGGCAGAGCGGGGCGACAAGTGATTCAGAAGTCGCTAGTTCAAACCCACTAACTCCTCACCAAGTGTCGACCCTAACCATATATTACTCCAGGTGGTCAGGTGGGGCTTAGCATTAATTCTGTATGTGTGTGAATGTGTGGCTATAATTTACAGCGCTTTGAGT
Organism: Typhlichthys eigenmanni; assembly: GCA_027564635.1. Classification (NCBI taxonomy): domain Eukaryota; kingdom Metazoa; phylum Chordata; class Actinopteri; order Percopsiformes; family Amblyopsidae; genus Typhlichthys; species Typhlichthys eigenmanni. The sequence goes on from JAODUK010046839.1 coordinate 4,353, forward strand.
GGCCGAAAGGTTGGAAAAAACGCTATATAAAACGCAGTAGATTTACCATTTACCCTTACTGTATATTGTTTCAAGCAAGACTTTTTCTGATACTGGTCTGGGAAACAGCATTTCCCAAAAGAACATGTATAGTTTCACATGACCAATAAAACACCCTGAGACATGGCAGCTCTCCCATGTGACACATCCCAGACTCCACTGGCTAGGCGTCACAACCCAGACACAGGCACTAGCTGCCTACATTACAAGGGCAGCAAAGGGAACTGAACTGCCTTTCCCCGTAGCAATGGTCAGGTTCTAAGCCCCAGCCAGCGGTCTGGCTCTGCTGTACTACAAGTCAAGTCAATTGTATATAGCCCTTAATCACATTACAGTCTCAAAGGGCTTAACAACCCCAATTTCCACATGGAAACAAACAACACCCGTAACCTGTTCTTTCCCCCGGGCAAGGAAAAACTCCCGTAAAAACCACATGGCTGGGAAAAAAAAGGAAGAAACCTTTAGAAGGGACCACAGAGGGAGGAATCCACCCTTCTAGGACGGTTTGGATGCAATAGGGGTCGACTGGGCAACAATAATTAACCTCTCTACCTCACAGCACTCCTTAATAACGCCTGATTTCCAATGGGCGCCTCTCTGTTCCGTCACGTCAGCGAACCGTTCTTGCTCAGTCATCTGCACTGCAATGCACCCTGCCTCGAAATTATGAGTTCTGTCTGATTGGCAGTTGGTCGCTTTCAGGAGCATCCCAGAAGCGTCTCCGTCAAGAAATAGAACTGCTGACTATTTTTAGCGGAGCCGAGCGAAGAGCCATTTCTAAGACGCTCCCAAGACGCTTTGGTGGTTCACTTGCATTGAAAAGACATCCGTGACAGAGCCGGAACGAGACAGAGACGTGCCCGGTGGAAATTGGCGTAACCCCGCCCCTTGTCTACTGCCTGCGTCCATTGGCTGCTCTAGTTCTGCTGTTGTACATGTACTTGTGTCATGACCTGGTTGTAGCCATACCTGGCCAGTAGTATGCGAGGTATTGGTATATAATGTGATCTTGCATTGCAACAGGTACACAGAAGTAAAAATATCTAGCTGTAATCACTGGCCATTTCAAACACTAAATGACAAAAGCTACAATAACAAAGAGGTATTCTGATGCACTATCCAAAGCGACTTACAATGAGAACAATATGGAAGAGCAAATTTCCAAAACTCATTCAGTCCATTAAGTCCGATTTCGAGAAAGTTGTGCATTCGCTTTTTAGCCTTTAGGGCTGTCCCGAATACCATTTTACAGGTTTCGAATACTTGATGATATTTCTGAACGAGTATTCGAATACTCTTTCTAAAAAAACTAAAACATTAAAAACCCTCAACTATAATTAAGAAGTATAACAGAAGTAATCTTCGATTCTTAGCTTCAATGAGCACATATGTAAACATAGCCATGCGCTCAAAATGGCCACTTTGATTGACACGTCAATTGAGCCAGTCAGAGCTGTCAAATAGCATATACCTCCTGTGTTAGCCAATAAGAGTTTGTGTTGAATGAATAGCCTCGCTCTCTTCTTACAAACAGAGACAATTGCAATCAAGTGTGTTGATGACACAGTGTAGGGCAGGAAATTACATTTCAACAAGTGGGTTTATATGGAGACAGAAGGGATTAATGGGAAAACATGCATGCATAATGTGAAAAAGAAAATACTTGAATCCCAATATTTAAATTGAATGCATACCCAACGAATGAATACCCGAATAATCAAATATTTGGGGCAAGCCCTATATCAAACTACTAGCCTTCTGTTCAATTTCTACCATGGACTGCAATTTGATCATGAGGAACAGCAAGACAATGGGAGTTTTGGCACCGTTTTCAATTGCAGATTATGGACATTAAAAAAAAAAATTTTTTTTAAAAGTTAGCCTGTTGTCATTGCCTCCTTCTTGGAGTAGACCTTTGGCTAATTCTGAAGCTATTGGACAGCATTTAACCGCCTTGCAGTGCTAGAACTGTTTTTAAATCACCATATCTAGCTCTACCGCCATTTAGAAGCACGCTCGACTTCAACGTCATCACGCTAACCCCCCTGATTGGTCCGCCAGCAGGGTGGCTGTGAGAATGCTAATGCCGACAGGGTATCTGTATATTCTCAGCGAAAATAATTTAGCTGTCAGCAACAGTGTGGCGGAGCCGGGCTATAAAACGGCACACATGACGCATCATTTACCAAATACCAAAGTATCAAAAGGACACGGGTCAGGCATCGTGCTCAAGGCGCTCCCGGGTCTCAGAGCAAAGTAAACGTAAATGCACAAAGATGATGACGACATGAAAGCCACCTTACCTCTGAAATGGGAGAGTCTTTGGTGGACGCACCGGCAATGGCGGCGGTAACACAGGCCCCGCCCTTGGCCCTGCTTTATGCGGGAGAGGCGCGGAGGTGCCGTCACTGACGGCCTCCGCCGAGGAAGAACAGACCAAGGAGGATGCGGCGGAGGACGGGGAAGAGGAGGAAGGGGGGGAGGACAAGCTGAGACAGACGGCAGGGTGCGGAGCCCCCCTCTCTCCCTCTTCACCCGCGGGGGCCACCGGGGGGCCACTGCTGAGTCCGAGCGTCCTGGGCCGAGGCTGGGGAGTGGGGCCGTCGCTTGTTGCCGGGGCGCAGGAGAGGGAAGAGGAGGAGGAGGAGGGGGGTGGGGCGAAGCGCTGCGGGGGGCAGTTGGGGGTGCTACGCGGGGGAATCGGTGGCAAGGGGACACCGGGGTGAAGGTCATCGGCGGGCTCCGGAGAGATAGGCGAGTGATACTTGGTCCTTCCTTGGGGCAACAGCCTGACCCGGTCTTGGTCCTCCGCAGCTTCCGCACCCTCCGCCACCCCCCTCACGGCCAGCGCCAGCCTCTCGCGGGGAGTCGGCTGCCTTCCCGCTCCGCCGCCGCCGCCCACCTCGGGCCCAGGCGACGCCGTCTCCGCCCCTCCGCCCTCGGCTGCAAGCCGCTTACCCCTCTGCCGAGGGACCGGCTTCTGCCCCGGCGCCGCCTGCCTCTGCTTGGCCACCGGCCTCTGCCCCGCCGGGTGAGACGAGGGTCGGTCCCGCTGCAGCGCGACGTTCGCGGGGTGCGCGTGGTGCTTCTTGCGCAGGCTGGCCAGAATCCGTCTCTGGTGACCCGGCAGGGCGACGCCCATCTCCTCCAGTTGATCCGCCGTCAGGTCGCAGCACTCCTGGTACGTGGACAAGTCGGCGTCCTGGAAGGCCTCCGAGTACTGTTCCAGATGGAGAGCGCAAAGCCAGTCGTGCACGGACATACTCACGTCGGATTGCGACATCGTCCGTGTGTGTGTGCGTATATTGTTTGTGTGAGTGTTTTGTTTACGCAGGTTGACTTCCAAACATGGCTCAAGCAACCTGTGAAGGAGAAAGAACAGCAGTATGTAAACCATGACTATTGAGGAATTTATTACGTTATTAATCATTTCTGGTAATAATTATCATTCTTAAGAGAATCAAGAGACATTTCTAAACTCTACCTTTGAAAAGATTCGGTATATTAGTGTGAGCCGTTTCTATACGTGCCTTCTCATCTCATGATGCTAATGTGATCTTATCTGTACAAAAGGAACTTCACTTCCAATGTCATTTCTAATGAGTGCATTGTGAACCTATTTATGGCCGATGACTTGTGAATATGCCGATGCTAATAAGTAACGCCTGGTTGCGATAACATCTGTGCAGGAAACTCAGTCACATTCATCTAGTTTGTTTTGGTTTATTTTAGTTTCTCAAACTTTTAAAATCACAATCTTTATAAAATTACACATTCAGACACAATTAGGCAATTTGACGGCAAACACAAGAAGATTGTACACATTTGACACAAACGTTTTTCTGAAATACCAAGTGCTTCTGATGGGTTATTCATTGCCGACAGTGTACAGAAGGGCTTAATATTTAGGTAAGAAAACTACCGAGTCGCTCAAAGCTGGTCTACAATTTTCTGAGGTGTATACAGCCATGGTAGAGAAGGGTGTGGAAACAATCTCTCTTTCAAATGTACTGTAGCTTAGGAGACTGCTCTTCATAAATAACAAGAAACAATGTAACTAGTATGAAACAGCCAAATGTGTAAGGAAGTCTTTAATACGAAGTAGTGCTGAGGAAGTATTTTTCTGAACTAGGAGGGTATTCTTAAAACTTAAATATATTATAATGAAATTATACTACCATGAAATGCACTTGCAACTGTGTTTTTTTAATATGTAAAAGTAGTAGAAACAATGTTGTACTGTCCTAGTAATTCTATCCTCACTACACAGATAATAGAAACAAGTTAGCAGTCAATCATTCTGTAAGTACCCCAATATATTCATTTAAGTAACACCTAATGTGTAAAATGTACCAATATAATTGTTTAATCTCTTAGCAGATGATCACATTAATGATTCTGCATAAGGCCATGACTATAAGGCTATAATATCAAACTCTGGGTCCTGATAGGCTAAGTTATAATATCATATACATAAAAAGAAACACACTGATTGTGACTGACTGGCACCTGGCTGTGATGTCTCTAGATATGCATGAGAAAATAAATGTACATTTGAAAAAAGGACATTAAACACAATAATGTTTATTTAAAGAACATATTCCATGAAAACTAAGTATTTCTAGTTGTTTTTGGAATTAGCAATGTCGATGTGACACGGAGAAGTAGTAAGCCTTTCAAAGTGATTGTCAGCTTCCTGGTCTGTATTGGCTAAAAAAGGGAGAGAGGTGGGGAAACACGTGAATGAGAGAAAAGTGCGTATGTTGCATAGATTACTCCACACAGTTTGTTTGGTAACACCCCTATGAGGATATGGTCAGCTACGTATTAAACAAGGCAAGGAACTGATGTTGATCGCCAGTACACAAACCATAAGTAAAAGGTTAATGTTCAATATTTGCAGATGACCAAATCTGTAAATCTAGTTTTTGATACACTAACTGGTAGGCCATAAACACCTTGAGTCTGCAGGCATATTATCAAGAGTGATGTGCACATCAACAACTACATTAGATTAATATAGGCTATTGTTCAGAAACAGTAAAAGTATTAGAAATAGGATTCGTAAATAATTGTGTATTGATTTATTTAGCCTAAACATTGCTCATTGATAAAGACACACTTGCGTGTCATACTGAGATTGTATCCCCTGCTAGAAACTGATTGCCGTTTTTGGTACCGCGAGTAATAATGTTTTTATCTGGGTCAGTGATTGTTCTTATTATAAAAAACATTCAAGCTTACATTTAACGTTACGTCCGTGATGATAACAAAGTCTTTGTTTAACTTTAACGTTTCTTGTTTAACCAAATATCACTGTGTGTTGTTGCTAGCAGCTAGCAGCTAGCCACCTATCTATCATAACCCTGTACAGTAGTGGCAATAACAGCTGTGTGCTGTTGCTAGCAGCTAGCCACCTATCTATCATAACCCTGTACCGTAGTGGCAATAACAGCTGTGTGTTGTTGCTAGCAGCTAGCAGCTAGCCACCTATCTATCATAACCCTGTACCGTAGTGGCAATAACAGCTGTGTGTTGTTGCTAGCAGCTAGCCACCTATCTATCATAACCCTGTACCGTAGTGGCAATAACGGCTTTGTGCTATGTAACCACTCATTCATCAATACGTGCTTATGGATACATGGCTGTTTGGCGGGCAAGGATGGCTGCAATGTTGTGCTATTGTATAATTTAACCTTCATTCATAAAATAATGTGCTTAGTATACATGGCTAGTTATCAAAATGTACTATGCCTGTTCTTAACAGGGCTGTGTGACTAGCTGCTGCTGTGTTTATGTGGTTGACACGAACAACGATGAACTACATTCTGCCGCCTGGATTCTTTACAGTAGTCTGGCAGAATTAATGTGCAATATTAACACCCTGAAAACAATGCTGAAAATAGACCATTTGTGGTATTTCCCCCTAAGCTTGTCAACTACATTGCTTTGAGAAGTAGGAACTGTGTCAACAAGTGAAAATGAGAATGAAATGTTCCATTAATTTGTGCTTATATGACACAATATAGGCCTCTTTTTTCAAACACAGCGAAAGCCTTCTCTAAATATAGGCTATAGTTAGAATATATGTTTACTACGTATTGTTAATATTTAAATAAAGTTTCTAGCTAAAACTTGAGAATCCAGCGTGACCACTATGAAGTGTGTGCGGTAACAGAGGAGGTGTTCAAAAAATGTTGGCTCATATTATTATAATTTTCTTTTTTTAATTGTTTGCTCTGCTGATTCTGTGCCTCATTATGCTAATATCATACGTAAATGCTTGTTGTAATTTATCTAAGCGGACAGTGTGTAATGCAGTGGTTCTCAAACTGGGGGTCGGGAACCCCCTGGATGTCGCGAGACACAGAGGAGGGGGTCACAAGATGATTTTCAGAAATTAAATAACATGTAAAAATTATTAAAATGGCATAGTAGAGCCATGTTTGTTAGTAGTAGTACAGTTTATACACTACTTTGATGTATTTTGCTACTAGCCTGTATTAAAATACTATCAAATAATAATATGGGTGTTATTCTTCTACCACCTCTGGGGATAGCGGGGTCATGAGTCTCTGGCACTGTTATTTGGGGGGTTGCAAGCTGAAAAGTTTGAGAACCCCTGATGTAATGTCATTGCACTTCGGCTAAAGTATTTTAAAACCTGCCATTTAAGCAATACCTTAGCAGAACAGTAATGTGAAAGCAGTGTTTAGATTCAAATTGAATATTTGATTCGACGCAATTTGATAAATAAGTGTATTAGCTTACAATTAGCTTGTAAAAGCTGACTACACCTTTAAATAAAGTTGCCAGCCAAGACTTGAGAATCCAACGTGACCACTGTGAAGTGTGTGCGGTAACAGAGTAGGTGTATTTCCTGTAAGCACGTTTCCCTTTCAAAAGATCAGAAACCCTGTCCTATAGGACAGCGTGCCTCTGATCAAACAAACTTCCCATTTTAGAATGAGGGAGGAAGTAGGAGATGAACTGCAAATACCTTGGTAATTTATTGTATAATAGTATTGGTGACAGTGAAAAACAAACACATACACCCCTGGGGAAGAAAACTATCAACAAAATAAAACACACGTCACATGAACCGTTGACCAGGACGCAGGGGTGACCATCGAGCACCGTTCGTGTAAAGAGCAGGTGTCATTAAAGCTGCACTCGCTACGTACAGTAACAGACACAGACACAGCATATTCACAGGCTAAACGCTGACTGCTACATTACATCTTTCCTCTTCCTAGACCAGCTGGTTTTATGATGCCTCAGGCTAATGTTTTTCTCTCTCTATTTGGTTCAATTCACAAGCCACCACCCCCCTTCCCGTTTTAGAAGGCCACCAATGGGTCTCTGTGTTGCCTTAACAATGAAGCATTCTGTTGCCTAGGCAAGCATGCGCGTGCACCCACACACGCCCACACACACACACAACACACTATCACGGGGGAAGGAAGTGCATGATGGGGGGGGGGGGCTGTTCTAAGGTCTATTGAGACGCCTAATCCTGTCTCTAATCTCACACATGCGCACGCAAGCACACACACAATATTACACGCACACACGCAATACACAATAATACACTCACACACACACACAATAATACACACACACACAATAATACACTCACACATCCACACACACAATAATACACGCACACACACAATAAAACACTCACACATCCACACACAATAACACACACATACACAAACACAGGATGTCTCACCTATGTCAATGAGTAGTGGGGTTCAACATCATCTGCCATCACAGTACTGCCCACTGAGCACCCAGTCTACCTCCACCACGCACACACGCACACACACAATACTACATACTGAAATGTGTGGAGAGTCCGGCCTAGCTGAACACACAGCAATACAGCAAGAGTAATTCAGTGGTTGTGTGAGCCGTGAGGTATTACATCAGAGCAGAACGCGTGTGAGAAAGTGGTCAGTAGGCTGCATCTGTACACAGGAAAATGTCATGCAGTCAGACGCTCATTAAACGTGCTGGCTTGACAAACGTGCTATCTTGCCAAAGCGTTGTAGTTTCCAGTATTGGCTAAGCTGAATCTGAGTTAGCTAAATTGTGTTACAAAACCCCCACCCCCAAAAAACACATATTGAACATGTCGAGTAACTAGGGAAAACTGGGAAGGTCCTTCATTGAACAACGAAGGCTACTAGTTTGGATGTCTACTGTGAACAACTGTATTGGTAGTGCAGAGAAAGCATGAATGAGTGAAAGAGAGAATAAAATACTATTAGACATTGTCAGAGTCTGAACAACTTGCATTGCTTGTTTTAAATTAATATATCCAAATTTGCTTAGGTATGTGTGAATTATATATTGATGATATTTATATATCATGACTTGCTCAACACTTCCTCATAACCTGTCCCGAAAACACAACATAGCTACCCACCCCAAAACAAGCTCTCTTCTGCCTTGTTAAGATAGTCAGAGGTGGAAAGTAACGAATTACAATAACTTGTGTTAATGTACAGTGCTGTTTTTTGTGTACTTTGTTTGGTATTGTACTCTGCAACATTTTTAATCACATCCATTATGGAGTAAACATTTAAATAGTAAAAATGCAAAGAACATTGTGCCTGGGAAACTACAGTACTGCAGTGAATGTGGCATCACATTGTGTACGCTGGTGCTAAAATCACAAGGATGGAGACGAACAGATCAGACACCAGTGGTGCATACCAAGCTAAAAGCGAAACCCCGTTAAATTCTGCTGAAGTTGAACTAGAAGTAAACTTGAATTAGGAACTAATATGAGATGTATATCCCCTTGTCCTTTTTGCACTACACAGGAATGTTCCTCGCTGTTAAACTGAGTAACTTTACTTGAGTAGACTTTTATACAGGTAATTTTACTTACGTAAAAGGTCTTTCAAAGTAATAATATATTTATCGAAGTAGAATATTTTTGTACTCCTTCCACCTCTGCTAATGGTAGCTTACTGTAGACTCTACAGTGCATGTGATCAAAACCCCTCAGTGCAGACATCTGTCTTCTGAAACACAGTTTATGAAATAAATAAAGGGTCAGCAACTGTCATATGAAAGCAGTAAATATCCCTAATTGGCAAGTTATTTCTGTATTTTAAGATATCATGTATAAAAGAAGAGCTAATTTTCTGTTAGGAGCACAAAAGATATGTAGCCTCATTTACATAAATAGTACCAAACATACCAAATAGTTTTGGTATGTTTAAAAACATGTTGAACATGTTTTTAAACATACCAAAACTTTACTGGCATGAGTAGGAGTGGCAAAAAGGAATAAAAACACCACTTTTCAAGATAAGCATTTAGCCCTGTTGGCCTCCTCAGACTAACAGAAAACAATGTGTACTGTAACTGCAACCCAGTGTTGATCCTGGCTCCACCCACTACAACTTTGAATAATGCATCAAGGAGCTGAGTGAGGGGAGGGGCTAAGAGGGGGACCCCCATTAACATGAAGGTTAACATTTTAATCTGATGATGTATGACCATACTAAGTGCACCGATGAAAACCAGCCAGGTCCTGTGGTGATTTTCAACAGATATGACATGTAGTTCTGTTTTCAGCCCATAAAATACAAAATAAAAATAAAAAAATTCATTCTGTTAATATTAATAATAATCATATATGTTATTCATCACAGATTAACCCTAGTATTTCAGTTACAGATCAAAAAACAAATTTTTAAGGTGCAGTTACACTTTGTGTGATAGGGCAGAGGTTTTCAAACTGTGGGTTGGGACCCACAGGTGGGTCGCGAAAATTGCAAGCGGCCATTGAATGAATGAAGAATACCAATGAAAGGCTAAATAGCCTGCTTGTTCCAGACTGGTTGACAGCCTATTTAGCCATGTGCACACCATAGATTCTGGAGCGCTCTGCTCAGAAATATTTGGCGTGCACACACACACACACACACACAAACTAAATTTCTTTTGGTATCTTGTCTTTCCTTATGCAGCATATATGTTCTGATAACTTAAGGGAATCAGTGGGTGGGGAAGTGGTCAGGCCTGGAAAGTTATCGTCTGTTTGTATGAATGTAACTGTTGTTTCACTTTGTGTTGTTATTTATGTGTGTGTTTAGAACCCTCTTGAAAACGAGATGGTTCATCTCAAGAGTTTTTTCCTAATAATACATTTACATACACACACACACGTATAGCATTAGCTAAAATGATATAACAAAAAGATTAGTCCTCTCTAGGTGGATCTTGGCATCAAAAGAGTTTGGGAACCCCTGTCAAGGGGGACCTTGAATGGATATGATATGACTCAACACTGCCAGTATCCTCCCTTATGTCCATGTGAGTCAAGTGTGTGGAGGCGTGTATGCACGGGCGTGTGTGTGTGCTCATTAAGGGCACAACATTTTGCAGAAGGATGTTACTACAGTAACCACACAAAGACAACTGCCTACATTTGAGAAAAAAAAAGAAAATTTCATTACCATCTGAAATGTAACAGGTTAACTAATACTTCCACAGATTGTCAACAATGAAGAACAATTCAAGAAGTGTAGAATTTCATGATTGGTTCCTTATTTTACCCTCAATGCAAAATTTAGCCTATTGCTATTTCAGAGTAAAAATGTCCATGCTAAAATGTTTCCAAATTCACTGCAATTACCATGTTACAAAATAATAATAATATTATTAAGTCTTATTATTATTATTATCATTAATAATAATATTACTTTATTTTGTAACAACTGCAAAAACTAAAATCCACTAGATCAAATAATTATATCCGTATCAATATTATGTTCGTCTCAGTGTTTTGCTCCTATCAATCAGAATTCATAGTCCTGCGGATTACTAAAGGTCTACAACTCATAAAAGCCTTACCATTTCTAGTTATTGCTATAATCTGCTGTCTAACTGCAACATTTTGCAGAAAGATTACATCAAGTGGCATTCAGGGGAAGTGATACGTTGCGTAAAGGTTGGTTGACCAGAAAGAATACAGTAAGTCACTTGATGATATTTACAGTGTGGGTATTAATCTATGTTTCAAACAGGAGCTTTAATTTGCTCAATTTAATTAAAATGAAAGGTTTTGTAAAATGTCTACCAACTCTACACATTGAATTCTAATCACAAATTACGTTGTAACCATCTATGATACTTTGTAGATATCTACTTACACTACTTACACCAAATCATTACTTACAGCGAGTGATTTTTCTTCTCCAAACTTTTTATTTTGTAACAACTGCAACAAAATTCCAATAGATCAAAAAAATATATCCGTGTTTCAGACCTGGGCCACGCACGATGCCTGCACGTGATGGAATGTGCCACACCATACAGTAGTACATTTACAGACAGGCATTTCCAGTTTTGCAATAAATAAAGGAGAGCACCCTGCTGGAAAGGCAATTACATTTTAATGACACTGCAGAGCCTTACTGTAAATTCAATCAGTTCCGTGTCTCTCTTTGAATCACTTATGACACAGAAACTATGGGGATGAAGATGGGCTGGGCTAAGAGGCAGCTATGGTCCCTTTGCACAGAAGAGTCAGCAGGGAAACACAGGTGCAGCTCATAACATAAATTGTAGGTCCGATTCATTTTAGGCACCAGTGCATTAGCATTGGCAATGTACAGTATTTTTGCGTGATTAGATTTGCCAGCAAAGCGAATGAGATTATTAAATTATTATTGGGTCAAATGGCATTTAGCAAGGATTGGTTGGTTATGCAGTGACACCTCAGGCCACAGACCATAAGATGTCACTTCATAACACAATAATCCTTGCTAAATGCCATTTAATGGCTATTTGCCTTATCTTATCTTAATGGATATTTGCATGATCCATTTTCACAACTTTGCTCTGACCAGTGCAGTGCCCTTCTCAAGACCCAAACTGCCCAGACCATGAGAAGTATTGTGGCCTTTATGTGCTATCGGAAATATCAGAAATTACTTCAGAGTAGGGCTGAACAATTTGACCTAAAATCAAAATCACGCTTAATTGAACATTGCACCTCGATTACGATTAATGAACCATTTGTTTTGCCTTTGTTTTGCTTTTGTTTGAGTTCTGCTCCATGATGCTTCCATTCAGCTGGCTAGACGAATACACTATAGAACTATAAATAAGGAATACACACGCAGTATTATGAACAGCAGCTTTTGTAACTATTTGTAAAAGCATGCAAGTGTTGCTAGCAATGGGCTAAAACATTAAATAATGAAGGATACATGGAGTCTTAATTATTAGCTCAATTAAAGAAAAATGTATTGACAGGCAAAAGTTGACATACCCTGCTGTATTATCCTGTAGTAGACAGCCTATGTTTATCATTCACGTATGCATTTGAAATCTGAGAGTTTTCTTTTCTCTACTCCACCTACTAATTGTAGACATTTTAGTCTACTGTGAAATTTTAGAACCAATTTTTCCAGAAATTGTATTTCCGTAGGAATGTCTTATTGAAAGAGTTGATTTCACATCGCTATAGCTTACAAGTTACCATGAAGGGAGGCGGCGCTGCCAAGTTATCTATTTGCTTCAAACTTGGAAGGAAGAAGTGGAAAGATGTAAAAGACTTACGAAGGGCAGATTTATAGTAGGTGTTAGAAAGCCCACCTACGTTAATCAAGTTATCTGTCACGCATTATGAGTTTGTTCTGCTCTGATAAATGTTTATGTGACACCACCTGAGCTGCCATGTTGCGAGCCTTCAACTCTTTTTAAATATGCTTCATTATAGGCCTCCAGCAGAGCCATGGAAATAACAGAGTTATGGCAACGGAAGTTTGAAAGTGTCAACGGTCACATGGGTCATGGAGAGGCTAAACCTATGGCACAATAGTTCCCAGAAGTGCTTGGTGGGCAGTTTGAGAAAAAAATGTAATAAAAAAGTGAATAAAATAATAAATAAATATTTATTTTATTTAATTTTTTAGATTTAAAATAAAATGTATAGGTTTCTTTTAGTATTTAGGCTAACTTCCGGGAACTATTTTTAGGCTCCACGATCCGCCATTGCTGTGAAAAACAAAATGGTCCATTGGAGTGAACAGAGATGGCGTAACTTTCTTCTTTCCATGGCTCTGGCCTACAGCATGTGCTAGATTTATATGGCGAATGTAAGATAACACTTCAAATTCAATAAATATTACCTCACGACCTGCTAGCTGCCCATTCTCTGCATGATGAAAAAATAATTTGGCTCTATACACAGGAACACATAAAAGTGGTGCCCATCGCACCACACAATATGCTATTGTTCGCAATATCATTTTCATTTCAATATGGGGTGGAGCTTTCTGATGGAGCACCCTAACTATGGCATTGAAGGTGTTGTTTTTGTTTTGATCTAGTCCAAATATCAACAAGTGTCTCCAGAGTGACTGACTATACCTTTAACATCTCATATCTTTCCTTAGCACTAGGCCACGTGTAATAATGTGTATTAGGCTTATGAATGTAGCAACCAAAAGTTGATATTGCTACAATTTTGTAGACTACCACATAGCTAGTAGTTATGACCTTTCACATTTATTGTGTCACTAGCCTAAAATAACTATCTTGAGCTGTTAACTGCCACGGATTACAAACTGAAGACAGGGTTGAAAGGTCAGAGGCATGTCAAATACTTTAAACACACACACACAAATAATCTTATTTTACACAAACATAACTTTTTCTGATATGGCTATTGAGTTGGTGTTTTCTTTATATTATAAAAAATGACCAACAACGAAAAATGTAAAACAAACAAACAATAAAAACACACTTTCCTGAACTCCCAACGTCTTTGACTACCTCAAATAAAATATGTTTTATACAAATATTTTATATAAATGACTTTGTTTCTTTTAGAGACAATCCGCTTTATCAGTTAACACAGTAGGCTCGAATCACGCGCAGCTCGGGCTGCACCAAAACAAATAATATATGTGAACAGCTTTGGGAATAAACAGCTCAACACCCAAAATCCATTTTCCTCCACCATCTATCAGAGAAAACTCGATCGAAAACAAACAAAACAGTAATAAAAATTAAAAGACAATGTCAACATGATAACTAATTTCCTTTCAATGTGCAAATGACTAAAACGTGAGGCACCGTTGATCGCTGATTAACATGAATGTGTTTAACAACTATTTGTGCAACAGGTTACAATGCATCGGTGGTTTTCGTCGCGATGAAAAATAACAAGCCTGTGGTGTATGCAATATAAACTAGCCTATTACTTTTTTATGAGCCATGATATCAAGAAACCAGATAAAAATCGTGGTAAATTCTTACCTTTTTAATTCTTCCAGTCGCTCAAGTTACTGTATAAACAACAACAACAAAGGAGTTTTTGTGTCCCGCAGAGATTATTGTTGACAACCCCAAAGCGAGTCGGGTAACATTTTCTCAAACCCGTAGATGTCAGTATTTTTTCGTTGGACACAATCTTCCTGAAAGATACTTTTTAAGGAACCGTGGTTAAGTTATACTGATTGGCATATATTTACTCGGGAATGCCCCAAATAAGCGGGGTAACCTTCAAGAAAAACGACCCTCAGACCTCCACACAAGAGTAGCCTAGTCCCAATCTGTCCACTGGTTACCTGCCGAAAAGCAGCAGACTCACGCATACACACAGACAGTATGAGAGATATGTTCTATCTGGGTAGCTGCGCTCTTGGTAACCAGCGTACGGAGGCCATTCAGGGACAATACAAGCATAATAAGATACTGATAATATCGTGAAATAATACATGTTGAGCCTTTAGCACTAATACATGAAGCCAATGTTTTGAGTCCCTTCCAAAACATTTTCTTTCATGTTTACTATTCTGTAATTATTTTATTTGGACGCAATATATATAATGAGGAACGTAGCCAACACGTGATAGAAACATCGGCGTTGTACACAGGACCATAACAATTCAACCCTGGTCCTGGGGGACCTCTGGTCTGTTTCTAATGAATGGGTCGTCATCTAGCTCTGCAGAAGCCAGATAACGACCAATTCATGTGAATCAGGTGTGTTGGAGCAGGGAAACATCTAAAGCATGCAGGGCAGTGGGTCGAGGACCAGGATTGAAGACCACTATAAGAAGATGGTCAAAACATAAATAAACAAACAAACTTGTCGTTTAAACACGACCTTACACGGCTTAATTTTAAATATTAATATTTCATTTAGGTTTGTTTCATTCATTATAGCCTTTATATGCTTCTTGTTATTTAACTGTGTAACGTTTCATAAATACCACAAGAGGGAAACCAACGTCCATTATTATCAGACCGAGGTGAAATCAGTTTCATATTCAAGATTCAACAGACATTCACATTCGTACCTCCGTCCAGGCTCCCTTCCA
>JAODUK010046850.1:0-13197 GCA_027564635.1 Typhlichthys eigenmanni
CCAGGGTTAGGGGTTCTATTCCCTGTGTAGAGCAAGGCACTAACACTGTCAGGGTTAGGGGTTCTATTCCCTGTGTATAGCAAGGCACTAACACTGTCAGGGTTAGGGGTTCTAATCCCTGTGTAGAGCAAGGCACTAACACTGTCAGGGTTAGGGGTTCTATTCCCTGTGTGGAGCAATGCACAAACACTGACAGGGTTAGGGGTTCTATTCCTTGTGTAGAGCAAGGCACTAACACTGTCAGGGTTATGGGTTCTATTCCCTGTGTGGAGCAAGGCACTAACACTTCCCATGTGGAACAGCAGTTTGCCTGCCAAGGTTCAGTGCTAGCCTGTAGCTGCTGTAAACATTGTTCATGTGTCAAGAAAGTTCTTAATGAGGAATTTCCTGCATGTCAGATGTGTGTCAGAGAGCCCAACTGGCATGGGTGTCTCCCAGCCTGTTTACCTGCCTGGGCAGAGCCATGGCATCACCATTCAGTACAGGTGACAAGGGAGGGTAATGTAGACAATGTTGTGTTGTGTTGCTGTGTGCTGTGTGTAGTGGTGATGTGTTATCAGATAACCCCCACCCCAAAACACAATCTTGTGTGTGATTGCCTGGTGCCCTGCGACTCAATAAATATTTAGCCAGGAAGATTGTATACACGATTGTACGGAACTATTTTCAACTATTTTCTCAAGCTCTGCAGGGCCAGGTTGTGTTTAGTAAGCTGCCAGACTTGAGCCATGGACCCTATACAGAACGAGTTGGTTTACGCTTGCTGAGTGTAAACAGCTGCTTCTCTGCTCTACACCGCCACCCTATGTACAGCCAGCCCATAAGCTTGGTATGTGGGGGGAAGGGGGGGCTCCTGGTGGCCCAGGGCCATCTGGAGGAGCTGGGGGAGGGGCTGGGGGAGGGGCTGGGGGGAGCTAGCCCTGCTCCCTAAAGATCTGTGTTCAGGAGGAGGCTTCTGCGATCTGATTGCCTGCAGGTGTCCAAAGGCAGGGTCACATGACCACCAAGGCCAGACTGTTTAGCTGTTTGGCTCAGGACCCACTCAACAATAGAACAGTATGTATTGTTATCTAATGAAGGCTAAAGCTGAAGGCTTTTATTCCTCTTGAAAACACCTACAGGCTTGCTCACACCTGAAACCTTTTCACCTATAATAAATCCAGACTCAGTCCGCGCCAAGCAGCCTCAAAGGTCTGAGGTTCAGAGCCCACCCTGAAGACCCAGGCATACTTTCCGCGTCCGCGGACTGTGTGCGTGAACTAAATATCGTTACGCACGTGTCCGCATGGACTTTTCTGTCGTGCTCGTTGACTGCGCATCTCTTAGTTACACTGTGAGGGCTGTACTACCTGCACACATTGACCAGTACGTCCGCAGATCACTTACATTTAACATTAACTAACCCTTTTCCCATAACCTCTGTGTTTTTACTTATGTTTAAAAATGTCGATATTGCAATTTTCATGATCAATATCGCAATATCACTTTTCATCAATATCGTGCACCCCTAGTAGAAAATAAGTTGGCTGCTATGATATTGTATAGAGCACTAACCACTCCATTGTGAGTTATGTTGACTTCGTTCTGCGACGAGCTAGTTAGTGTGAATAACTAGTTAGTGTGACGAGCTAGTTAGCGTGACTAGCTAGTTAGTGTGAATAACTAGTTAGTGTGCGTCCTGCTGCTCCAGACGGAGCCTGTCAGAACAACACAGACAGGAGAAGTTTAACATTCTACTTGTGAGGAGCAGAAATACGGGAGAGTAGCCTAGGGAGATGAAGTATGCTCTATGTTACCAGGGATACGGGAGACGTAGTATGCTCTATGTTAGCAGCACCTCATGAAGGTGCTCTGATATTATTGCTAATGGAAGACTGCAATCTGATTGTAAATAAAGAGAATGGGTGTAACAGGAAAGCAGAGGCCTCAGATCTCCATCTGGACAGGAAGAGACAGCTCCAGATGTGTGCTGCCACATGGAGGTCCCTGTACAGTAGATAGGATAAGTAAGCATATCTGATTGGCTGAGAGAAGGGGCCTCGCCTTTCCATCTACTTGAAAGTCCTTCAGCTTGCGGTGGCCTTCAGTTGATTGGGTTCACATGTTCTCATGATGCCCCCCCCACACACACACATGTTCTCATGCTGTGCCCCCCTTCCCAGCACAGAGCTACACAGGCGTAGCCCGCAGTGTGTGCATGCACACAGTTATGAGACGATTATATGTAGAAGCATGCACCACACACACACACATGAACGCACACACGCACGCACACACGCACACACGCACGCACGCACGCACACACTCACGCACACACGCACGCACACACGCCTACACTTCAAACATTCCAAAGAGCGCATGCAATGAGGGTGGGAACATTTATCACATTGAAACATCAACACACATTAGCATTTGTTCATTAATTCATGTATTTGCAGGATAAGGCTGTTAGTATTGAGACAGACAGGTAGTGAGACAGACAGGTATAGACATACAGACAGAGACAGACATGTAGGGCTTACTGTAGATAGGAGATGCTCCCAATAGAGCTTATTCTTTGTTAGGACCTATTTCTCCATACCATGGTCACAGGCCACATGTCCAAAACTCTGCACAACAGCAGTATATGTGGGCTAAACTGGATGATTTTTCATTGCTTTTGGCACAAAATGCATTCACTGAATACATATTTCAAATTTCATGGATTATTTTCTCACTTAGACACATTCATCACCAAAACTCTGTGTAGGCCAAGTTGCACACTTTGACATACTCATTTCAAAGCATTTACGGTAAACTTATGCTCAGATCTAAACAGTAAATACCATTTTGAACAATTATACCAAGTAGAAGCTGATTCCCATTGTACCAGAACAGCTACCCAGGTGTTTCACTACAATTTGAATCTAACGGGTCATTTTACATGCAGGAATAGTTCTACTGTAATGTAAACATGAACCCAGCCAGAGATAGATCTGTAGATGGATAGATACATTATTGTACTCAAGTGCAAACAAACAAACAAAATTACAATACTGTAAAGCATTTGGAATAATGTCTAATTCATTCTAGTAGCATATACTGCAGTGATTTATAGAGAGTTGTATTCTTGTATTGCAAATACACTTTACAAAGAAATACATAGTGTAATGCGGCCTGTTGTTTATGTGGTTTGGGGAATTGCTTTATGAGTTAGGTGACAAGCTTTGCTTGTGTTGTGTCTGAGAGACATGTATGAAGGGTTATGGTTGTTTTAGTGCATTATGGATGTCAAATGTACTGTTGTGCAAAGCTGAAGTTTGGTTAGGAAAACCGTTTGAAGAGTTTTCAAAACGTGACCAAGGTATTGAGAAATGGGCCCACTGTAAATATCACGATATGAAAGACGATATACTTCTCCATGGTTTGGGGCATTGGAACATCAAAGCAGTCCAGATGGAGTAGGTACTGTGGGGTTTTATGCCACAAGGCTCCCTGGTAAGAAGTACAATCCCAATGGGAAATCTTTTCTCTCTCCGGAGTCTGCGTTGGCGTTTGTGAGCAAGATGGGAGCGCATGTGTCGATGCCCTCTGCTCACCTCTGGAGCAGAGCATGCTGGGAAATGTACCAAATCCAAATTGATTCAATGAGCTACAATTAAGAATTTCCATAGGTTTTGCTGAGGTTGTGAACATTTAGTATACTGTATGCAGCAGCTGCACTCACACACTAACTCATTCATCACAAGCAGGACCTCTCAGGAAATTGCCTTGAGAAACAAAAGGACTGCAGGGTTGGAGCCAAGGCAAACCAATATTACTCTGATGTCCGTTCTGCTCTGGCAGTTAGGTTGCACTGGAATGTGTGTTAATGCACTGAGACTTTATACTACTCTCCTCTCTCCTCCTTTCATACTCTCGTCTCCTATATGGTCTCCTCTAATCATGTCTCCTCTCCTGGAAAAGTGAGAGGTCCTTTCTTTGAAATATGAACCTATGATGTTTGCATTATTCCTTGTTGCTGTTAGAAACTAAAACAACACAAATGCACTCAATCTCAAGTGCATTGAGAGGACTTACTACGGACCTCTACCCATCCGCGTGTGCGTGTGTGCGTGTGCGTGTGTGTGTGTGTGTGTGTGTGTGTGTGTGTGTGTGCAGGTCTTCACCATGTCTTGGAGACGAGGCCTGTTCTGCAGCCTTGTGGCTGCTGCCTGTTTCTACGGCAACGTTGCTCAAAAAACAGGTGGGTGTAATTAACCTCATGACATCATTTTCTGTACGACGATGGAGATATGCCAGACCTCCCTGTGTGTGTGAGTGTGTTTGTGAGAGTAAGTGTGTGTGTGTGTGTGTGTGTGTGTGTGTGTGTGTGTGTGTGTGTGTGTGTGATTAGCTGGTGTGTGTGTGTGTGTGCGTGTGTGTGTGTGTTTGTGAGAGTAAGTGTGTGTGTGTGTGTGTGTGTGAGTGATGAGCTGGTGTGTGTAGCCCCCCTGCACACACACACATGGTGTGTACCCACATTAGCCTGCTGGCTCCGCCCACATCACAGGCTTGTACCGCTTGCTTGTTGGACGCTCACCTTGTATGTTGCCACCGCCACGCTCCCTGGTTACCAAGGCAACAAGCTCCCTGATTACCCCACTGCTACCACGCTATGTTGCTAACATGCTATGCTAGCCACCAGCGCAACACCGTCACGCTTTGGCCCCTTAAGCCCCTCCCACCCAGTAGGTAAGTGCTTCCTGCTGTCCCCAAAACCACCGGGCCGCCCTCGCCACCCCCGACCCCCAGATCACCCCTCCACCCCCACCACCGGGATGTGAGCAATGTGAGTGGACCCCGCCCGGCTTTCCCCAGCCAATCAGCTGCTCCCTCCCGGCAGAGTGTACGCAGGCGGCGGTGGCCGACATCGTGTTCCTGGTGGACGGCTCCTGGAGCATCGGCGAGGAGAACTTCCAGCTGGTACGGCGCTTCCTGCACACCCTGGTGAGCAGCTTCGATGTGGGGCCGGAGCGTGTGCGCATCGGCCTGGCGCAGTACAGCGACATGGTGCACACCGAGTTCCGCCTGGACACCTTCGGGGACAAGGCGACCATCTTGCACCACGTGGACACGCTGTCCTACATGGGCGGTGGCACGCACACGGGCCTGGGCCTGCGCCTCCTGGCCGATGAGCACTTCTCGGCGGCAGCTGGCCGCCGGGCGTACCACAGTGTGCCGCAGATAGCCGTGGTAATCACGGACGGCATGTCGCAGGATGACGTGGCGGCCGACGCCCAGCGCCTCAGGGAGCGCGGCGTGGTGATCTACGCCGTCGGCATCAAGGACGCCGACGAGGAGCAGCTGCGGGAGATCGCCAGCCGGCCAGAGGCGCGGCACGTGTACAACGTGGCGGACTTCTCGGCGTTGCAGGGCATCTCCCAGAGCGTGGTGCAGACGTTGTGCACCACTGTGGAGGAGGCCCAGGGCCAAGTGAACCACATGGTGCCAGGTAAAGAGGGTGCCATCTGATGGAGGGCGACGGGATGCCTCCTTCTGACCAAGGGAAACAAAGTCGTCTTCTTCTTTGTTGTTGTTATTGTCAGCAGAATGTGTTGTCAATATCTTGTCAAGGGTCACATACTAGCAACATACGATCTACACACTACACACACTAAATTGTAATTACATTGCATTGTAATTTTACATTTGTGAAATTTGTCATAAATGTAACAACTGTTTCCTCATGAGCTGCACACACACAAGGCTGACGTGCATGTCTGCCCCACCAGAGTGCATGAACGCGACGGTGGCCGACATCGTGTTCGTGGTGGACGGCTCGGGCAGCATTGGCGATCAGAACTTCCAGGAGGTGCGGCGCTTCCTGCGCAGCTTCGTGGAGGGCGTGGCGATAGGACCGGAGCAGGTGAGGGTGGGCTTACTGCAGTACAGCAGCGAGCCACACCAGGAGTTCCTGCTGAAGGACCACACGGACCGGGGCACCCTGCTGGCGCAGGTGGACGCCCTGCCGTACCGCGGTGGCAGCACCTTCACCGGCCGGGCGCTGAACTTCACCCGGGAGCGCTTCTTCACCAAGGAGGCGGGCAGCCGTGACGAGCGCGTGCCCCAGATCGCCGTGGTGATCACTGACGGGGACTCGGTGGACGACGTGGTCGTGCCCGCCCGGTTGCTACGTGGCCACGGCGTCATCGTGTTTGCCATCGCCGTGGGCGACGCCAACGTCACGGAGCTCAGTGCCATCGCCAACCGGCCGGCCAGGCGCTTCCTGTTCAGCATCGACAGCTACCATGCGCTGGGCAGGCTGAGCGAGAGCCTGCTGCGCAACGTGTGCTCCTCCGTGGAGGCCCAGGAGGAAGGTAGGGCCGACACCCCCACGTCAGCCCAGCTAGCATTGCTTCTCTGTTTTCATTCTTACCCTGATTTAACACAAGTGTGGCATTTTTATAATATTGAGTAAAGCCTACTGCTCATCGATGCATCCTTCTCGGGGTTAGAGGAGCCACGAACACGGCAAACGGTACCCGTGATATCAAAGGAGAGACTGTGTTGTCTCTAATAGCTACATTTATTTTACAGTATTTAAAGTTTTTATTTAGGTTTAATAAGGTGTGACTACAGTACATTGCACGAGTTGACTATGGATTTTAAGTAAAGACCCGCATTGTTTCAGACTGTGGAGAGGTGAAAAGAACACAGGACTGTTGTTATTTTATTTTCGAAAGTAATAGTAGTATAAATTAAGTTCAGAATAATTGACAAATGGAACTGCAGCATTTTCCTCATATTACAGGGTGATTCAGTGGTTTAGAAGGATGGTCGACGCCCATCCAAAAGGTCAAGTCAAGTCCAAATATCATTTATTTTGTCAGACATTTTTTAAAGATCAAATTAGAGTATTATTGTATTTCTTGGAAGGGTTCATGGTTGTTCAACATTGACACAATTAGTTTTTCTTTGCCAAAACATAATCCAGCCAGATATTTTAAAGTTTGGTTAGTTCCACTGTCTCCTAGGGACAAAACAATAACTATTTCTATTTCTCAGCCCTGGCCCAGAAATTTGGAGATGTCTTCTTCCTGGTTGACAATAGCCTCAGCCAGGCAGACTTCCAACAGACCAGAAACCTCATCATTCGTCTTGGCAACCAACTGAATGTGGGAGCTTCTGCTCATCGAATGGGTTTGGCCACATTTGGTGAAGACACCAAGGTTGATTTCCTTCTCAATGCCTACACAAACAAGGATGACACCATGGCTCATCTGCGCAAATTCCGTCTGCCACGTCGGCAAACTACAGAACGCCGTAATTTGGGTCACGCGATGAACATCGCCCACAAACACTTTTTCAATAAAGAGAGTGGCAGTCGTGAAGAACAGGGCTTCCGGCAGTTTCTTGTCGTCGTGTCCGCGGGAGATTCGGAGGATAAAGTGTACAAGGCGTCCCGTGTGGTCAAGGCTTCCGGGGTAACCGTGGTGGGTGTCGGCCTGGGCTCGACCACGGATAGACAGATGAAGGTTGTGGCCACGGCCCCCCACATATACAAGACCGCCAACATCGTGCCTTCTCTGAAGACCCTTATTGACACGGAGGAAGAGAGTAGCGGTGTCACTGAAGGTGAGGTTTTCTCAAATTCTCTCATAATCTTCTTCATCTTCATCGTCTTCTGGTTCCTGTCATTTGCTGCTTCTGAAAGATTCCTACATAAAGGTTGCTATACCTTATTAAATAATTCCAATCCATTATTGAATACTACTAATTATTTTAAGTTGTATTACTGTAACTAATGTTTGAAATTGTCTGAATGCTATATTTTATCCTTTTAACTAAAATGTTCGTATCACGTAATATTAGAGAGAGGATTGTGCAGAATCAAAACAAGTGGAATATTTATTGAAAAGCAATATTCATCTAACCAACGATATCAAAACTCCTTTTCAGACTGCAAAACAGCTATATTAGCCGATGTTGTGTTCATTGTGGATGAATCTGGAAGCATTGGCACCTCCAACTTCAACCTGGTGCGGACATTCCTGCACAGTATTGTGGAAAACCTGGATGTGGGCTTTAACAGAGTTCGGATTGGGATCGTCATGTTCAGCGATGAGGCCACAGTGCGAGTTTTCCTGGATACCTTCAACGACAAGGCCGAGGTCCTTCAGTTCATCAAGCTGCTGGCTTACCACGGGGGAGGCACCGACACTGCCAAAGCCCTGAAGATGGCCCGGGAGGAGGTCTTCGTCAAAGAACGAGGCAGCAGGGCAGGCTTTGTCCAGCAGGTGGCGGTAGTGATCACAGATGGTGAATCGGAATCTGAGGTGAGCCAAGAGGCAGCTGAGCTCCGGCGAGCTGGTGTCACCATTTACGCCGTTGGAGTCAAAGATGCCAACGAGACTCAACTGATACAGATGGCCTCAAATCCTTCAAATAAGTATGTGTATAATGTGGAGAACTTTGCCAAGTTAAAAACCCTGGAGCAGAGTCTGCAGAAGGTCCTGTGTCACAACATCTTGCGCCAAGCCTTCACTATCCAAACAAGGAGAGCTGTCATCAAAGAAGGTTTGAGCATTTTTTTTAAATCCGAGTAGGATTTCAGCATTAATCTTAAATCATTTTTATCTAGTAATTTCAGCATAAATACTGTATATACTGCATATCCAGAGTGCATGGTTTAAGAAATAAATATATATAGTGTAATAAACTCTCTTTCTTGCCCCCCCCTCTCTCTCAAGGCTGTGTGCAAAAAGATGAAGCAGATATTTACTTCCTGATCGACCAATCAGGGAGCATTTTCCCAAATGACTTTTATGACATGAAGAAGTTCATTGTTGAGTTTATCAACACCTTCCGCATTGGGCCGCAGCATATCCGCATCGGTGTTGTCAAGTATGCAGATTCTCCCATGCTGGAGTTCAACCTGGTGGAGTACACAGACGCCGCCTCTCTGGAGAAGGCGGTCCTGAAAATAGACCAAAAAGGAGGCGGGACCGAGACCGGCGCAGCGCTGTCATTCATGGGCCCGGAATTTAATAAGGCCAGGGCCAGTCGCAGTTACAAGGTCCCCGAGTATCTGGTGGTCATCACTGACGGGAAGTCCCAGGATAAGGTGAAAGGTCCTGCAGAGTCTCTAAGGGCGCAGGGTGTGGTCATCTACGCTATCGGGGTGAAGAGTGCAGATATTCCAGAGCTGGAGGAGATCTCTGGCAGCCCACAGAAGACCTTTTTTGTTAACAACTTTGATGCCCTGAAACCCATCAAGGATGACATTGTTACAGATATCTGTGCCCCGGAGGGTAAGAGTCTTATTAACCTTTTAAAAGATGTCTCTATGACACACACATTAAAAGTATTGTTATAGCATGACCTTGAAAGGCCCTTTCCGTACAAAATATAAATATGGAGTTGTCAAGTACAGTGACAGGTTAGAGCCTGGCCTTGCTGCTTGCTTGATACATATAATAGCTTTTATTTTAAGGACACTTGACAGAACATGTGAACCAATAGAAACAATAAAGACGTATCTGTTGCTCTCTGCAGCGTGTAAAGACGAACCCGGAGACCTGCTCTTCCTGATTGACGGCTCGGGTAGCATCTACCCAGAGGAATTCAAGAAGATGAAAGACTTCATGAAAGCCATCATCAGCAGGTCTAGGATCGGTAAGGACCAGGTGCATGTCGGTGTCATGCAGTTCAGCGACAAGCAGAAGCTGGAGTTCTCCCTGACAGGGTTCTACGACAAGAAGCGACTGTCCGCGGCTATAGAGGGCATCGAACAGCTGGGCGGCAACACGCTAACGGGCAAAGCGCTGTTGCAGGTCTCGGAGCACTTTGATGCATCCAGAGGGGGGCGACCCAGCCTTAGACAAAGTCTGATAGTGATAACGGATGGCGAGGCGCAGGACGAGGTGAAGGAGCCGGCCGAGGCCCTGAGAGCCAAGGGGGTGGTGGTGTACGCTGTCGGGGTGGTCAACGCCGACACCACCCAGCTGCTGGACATCAGCGGCGCACAGGAGAGGGTCTACACTGAGAAGGACTTTGATGCCCTGAAGGACTTGGAGAGCACCCTGTCTTCAGCAGTCTGTGCCTCTGAAGAAGGTAGATTGGGGTCTTCTACCAATGTTGCTTTTGGATTGTACATGTTGTTTATGTACATGCCTACATATAACAAGTTCAGATTCAGTGTAACAGATTCACCTAGCTGTCTGTCTGTCTGTCTGTCTGTCTGTCTGCCTGTCTGCCTGCCTGTCTGTCTGTCTGTCTGTCTGTCTGTCTAAATAACTGTTGTTGTTCTAACCAGACTGTAAGAGAATAGAAGTGGCTGACATCATTTTCCTGGTGGATGATTCCGGCAGCATAAATCCCTCCCAGTTTGACAGCATGAGGACTTTCATGGAGTCGGTGGTGAATGGGACAACAGTGGGACAGAGCTTCACCCGCTTTGGAGTCATCATGTTCTCCAACGACCCCAAATCCATGTTCACCCTCAAAGAGTACGACTCCAAGAGAAGTGTTCTCCAGGCCATACAAGGGCTAAACCACACGCACGGGGACACCTACACAGGCAAGGCCTTGAAGTATTCCCTGCAGTTCTTTGACGAACAACATGGAGGCAGAGCAGCTTTACAGGTGCCCCAGATCCTGATGGTGATCACGGACGGTGACGCCACGGATTGGCCAGACCTGAAGGCTCCATCAGATGCACTGCGCGACCATAAGATCAGTGTCTTCAGTATAGGAGTGAAGGAGGCTAATCCAGCACAGCTGGAGATCATGGCTGGGGGAGACAAGTCCAAAGTTTTCTTTGTAGATAATTTTAAAGCTCTGGAAACCCTCTACGCAAACATTTCTAGCGTCCTCTGCAACAATACCAAGCCAGGTATGTAATTAGATGTTCAGTATGAAATGTACTGTATGTGTTGTGATACCAAAAAGTATGTTCCCGTTTGAGGTAAACATCTCATTGTTGTCTTTCCCAGCCTGCAAAGAACAAGATGTGGTCATACTGATGGACATGTCAGGCAGCATCAGTACAGACGACTACATCACCATGAAGAACTTCATGGTGGAGCTGGTGAGCAGCTTCAATGTGAGCAAGGAGAGTTTTCGGGTGGGAGTCGCCCAGTTCAGCGACATTAACCAGAAAGAGTTCTACCTCAACGAGTTTGAAGATGAAACCAAAATGAATGATCACATCTTGGCAATGACTCAACTGGGGGGGGGCACCAAGATCGGAGGCGCTCTGAGTTTTATAAAGGACTATTTCCAAGCATCACGGGGTAGCCGCATTTCTCAAGGGGTTCCTCAGAACCTGATTCTGATCACAGATGGAGACTCCCAGGACGAGGTGGAGGATGCAGCTGATGTTCTTCGAAATATGAAGATTGAGATGTTTGCCATCGGGGTAGGAGATATCCATGCCCTGGAGCTGTTACAGATTACTGGCGACCCACAGAAGTTGTTTACCGTGAAGGACTTCAACTCCTTGGCAGACATAAAGCAGAAGGTTATAGATGCCACCTGCAAACCCATTGAGCCCCCCGATGAACCAGGTGACTGCATGTCTTTCTAGTACATCCTGCTAGTCTGCTACTCTATTCAGACAGTCTGTGTCTCTATTCAGACAGCTATGACCCCAGTCTAGGGCCCAAACATCATTTTACAGGCTTCCAATTCTCCTTGATATGTCCATAACGAGTTTTCGAATTTTCGTTCTGTGTTGAAAAGGAAGCCAGTCTCTCCGATTACAGCTAGTTCAAGCTAGTTAGCTAGCTAAAACTAATGTGTGGATTAGGCTAGTGCAGAGAATGGAAGTGTTTTCTTATAGTCACAGGGGAAATGCACATAATATAAAAATAAAAGAATATTCAAATCCCAAAATTGAAAACCGAATATCTACTTATAAAAACGAATACCGAAAAACCTGAGTATTCTGAGCCAGCCATACCTTCTGACAGCCCTTCTCTGGGGGAAGGGGAGGTGTGATAGTGTAGTGGTCTGGATGTTGGACTCCTAGCCACAAGGCATGTGGTCCTTCTAATACTTTTCTTAATAATTGTACTCACAAATTGCTTTGGATAACCTTATGAGTTTTTTAACAGGGGACAAAAGCGTGCGCTAATTGCCGTAATTGTAATTGCAGGCTGCACGATTGACATCGCCATGGGCTTTGACATCTCCCAGAGGACCAGGCCAGGGTTCCTGGTCAGCGGCCAGCTTCGCAGCTCTCTGCCTGAGATCGTGCGCCAGGTGTCCAGCCTGTCCGGCCTCTGCTGTGTCAAGAAGGACCTCGTCAAGACCAGCATTGGCTTCCGCGTGGTGAGCCGCGACGGCAGCCTCCTGCACGACCCCAACTTCGAGGCCTACAGCGATGACGTGGTCCGCAAGGTCATGGACTGGCAGATATCAGAGTCCACATATTTCAACACCGCTCTGCTGAACTCCTTCAAAGAGAAGTTCAGGAGGTCCAACGCTGGTGTCAAGGTGGGTTTGCAGGTCGGGAGGCTGGATTAGTAATCTCAAGGCCACAGAGCAACACAGATTGAGAGTTCACAAAATTAAGCAAACAGTAGTGGCAGAGCTTGCAAAGTCAAGAAGTGTGTGTGTGTATTTGAAATACATAAATTAAGATGGAACCCTATGGCCTAAATCGAAAAATATCCACAGTGACCCATAATTCCTTAAACAGCCTGTTCTATCAGACAATGCTGTGCTGATGAATCTGAATGTAAACAAAGTAATATCTGCCATCTTCAGGTGCTGGTGATTTTCTCAGATGGGCTCGATGAAGATGTGATGAAGCTGAAACAAGAGTCAGAGCTTCTACAACAGTCTGGTACACACTGACATCGCATCTCTGCTTGACCTTCCCTGTCCATGGGCTAGTACAAGCCTTTGTACACGCTAACACCATCTAGCCACTGGAACCTAGCCTGCCTACTTTGTAGATACCAAAGGTTCATGTCTGACATCCTTCCTGTCTGTCTCTCTCTCTACATGTCTGTCTGTCTCTCTGACTCTTTGCTGTCTCTCTCTCTGTCTGTCTGTCTGTCTCTCTGCTGCCTGTCTCTCTGTCTGTCTGCCTGTCTCTCTACCTGTCTGTCTGTCTCTCTGCCTCTTTGCTGTCTCTCTCTCTGTCTGTCTGTCTGTCTGTCTGTCTGTCTCTCTGCTGCCTGTCTCTCTGTCTGTCTGCCTGTCTCTCTACCTGTCTGTCTGTCTCTC